>NW_026479347.1:0-10186 GCF_026875155.1 Cherax quadricarinatus | reverse complement strand
AAAGGGTATACCTAGAGTATACCTGGAGTATTCCTGGAGCATACCTGGAGGATACCTGGAGCATACTTGGAACATACCTGGAGTATGCCTGAAGTATACCTGGAGGATACCTGGAGCTTACCTGGAGGATTCCTGGAGTATACCTGGAGCATACCTGGAGTATACCTGGAGAATACCTGGAGAGTACCTAGAGGATACCTGTAGTATACCTGGAGGATACCTGGAGTATACCTGGAGGACACCTGAAATATTCCAGGAGTATCCCTGAGTATACCTGAAGGGTACCTGGAGTATACCTGTAGTATACCTGGAGTTTACCTGGAGGATACCTGGAGCATACCTGGAGGATACCTGGAACATACCTGGAGTATACCTGGAGGATACCTGGAACATACCTGGCATATACCTGAAGGATGTCTGGAACATACCTGGATTTATACGTGGAGGATACCTGGAATATACCTGGAGGATCCCTGGAGTATACCTGGAGGATACCTCGAACATACCTGGAGTATACCTGGAGGATACCTATAGTATACCTGGTGGATACCTGGAGTATACCTGGAGGATACCTGAAGTATACCTGGAGGATACATGGAACATACCTGGAGTAAACCTGGAGGACACAGATGACAACAAGGAAATGAGTGAGCTACTTAAGTCCCAGTATGACTCAGTTTTTAGCAGCCGCTAACCAGACTGAGAGTCGAAGATCAAAATGAATTTTTTATGAGAGAGCCACAAAATTTGATTAACACAAGCCTATCCGATGTTATCCTGACGCCAAATGACTTCGAACAGGCGATAAATGACATGCCCATGCACTCTGCCCCAGGGCCAGACTCATGGAACTCTGTGTTCATCAAGAACTGCAAGAAGCCCCTATCACGAGCCTTTTCCATCCTATGGAGAGGGAGCATGGACACGGGGGTCGTCCCACAGTTACTAAAAACAACAGACATAGCCCCACTCCACAAAGGGGGCAGTAAAGCAACAGCAAAGAACTACAGACCAATAGCACTAACATCCCATATCATAAAAATCTTTGAAAGGGTCCTAAGAAGCAAGATTTACCCACGCATCTAGAAACCCATCAGTTACACAACCCAGGGCAACATGGGTTTAGAACAGGTCGCTCCTGTCTGTCTCGCTATTGGACCACTACGACAAGGTCCTAAATGCACTAGAAGACAAAAGGAAGCAGATGTAATATAACAGACTTTGCAAAAGCCTTCGACAAGTGTGACCATGGCGTAATAGCGCACAAAAAAGCGTGCTAAAGGAATTAACAGGAAAAGTCGGTCGATGGATCTATAATTTCCTCACTAACAGAACACAGAGAAATAGTCGTCAAAAAGAGTAAAGTCCGAGGCAAGCTACGGTGAAAAGCTCTGTTCCACAAGGCACAGTACTCGCTCCCATCTTGTTCCTCATCCTTATATCCGACATAGACAAGGATGTCACCACAGAAAAGTGTCTTCCTTTGGCAGATGACACCCGAATCTGCATGACAGTGTCTTCCATTGCAGACACTGAAAAGCTCCAGGCAGACATAAACCCCAAATCTTCAGTGGGCTGCAGAAAACAATATGAAGTTCAACGATGTAGAAAATTTCAATTACCCCAGATATGGTAAACATGAGGAAATTAAATCTTCATCAGAGTACAAAACAATTCTGGCCACAAAATAGAGCGAAACACCAACGTCAAAGCCCTGGGAGTGATCATGTAGGGAAAGGATCTCACCTTCAAGGACCAAAACACTGTATCAATCGCATCTGCTAGAAAAATGACAGGATGGATAATGAAAACCCCTTCAAAACTAGGGAGGCCAAGCCCATGATGACACTCTTCAGGTCACTTGTTCTATCTAGGCTGGAATATTGCTGCACACTAACAGCACCTTTCAAGGCAGGTGAAATTGCCGACCCAGAAAATGTACAGAGAACTTTCACGGCGCGCATAACGGAGATAAAACACCTCAAATTTTTGGGAGCGCTTGAGGTTCCTAAACCTGTATTCCCCGGAACGCAGGAGGGAGAGATACATGATTTATATACCCCCTGGAAAATCCTAGAGGGATAGTACCGAACTTGCACACGAAAATCACCCACTACGAAAGCAAAAGACTTGGCAGACGATGCACCATTCCCCCAATGAAAAGCAGGGGTGTCACTAGCACGTTAAGAGACCATACAATAAGTGTCAGGGGCCCGAGACTGTTCAACTGCCTCCCAGCACACATAAGGGGGATTACCAACAGACCCCTGGCAGTCTTCAAGCTGGCACTGGACAAGCACCTAAAGTCAGTTCCGGATCAGCCGGCTGTGGCTCGTATGTTGGTTTGGTGCAGCCAGCAGCAACAGCCTGGTTGATCAGGCTCTGATCCACCAGGAGGCCTGGTCTCAGACCGGGCCGCGGGGGCGTTGACCCCCGGAACTCTCTCCAGGTAAACTCCAGGTAATACCTGGAGGATACCTGGAGTATACCTGGAGGATACCTGGAGGATACCTGGATGATACCTGTAGTATTCCTGGAGTGTACATGGAGTATTCCTGGAGTATACCTTGAGTATACCTGGAGGATACCTGGAACATACCTGGAGTATACCTGGAGTATACCTGGAGTATACCTGGAACATACCTGGAGGATACGTGGAGTATACCTGGATGATGCCTGGAGTATACCTGGAGGATACCTGTAACATACCTGGAGTATACCTGGAGGATACCTGGAGCATACCTGGAGGATACCTGCCCTAAAAAGCCCCGGGCAAAGCCGGTAAAAATTTCAGGCCTTTTCCCCCCAAAGGGGGCCTTGGGTTCCTCCAGGAACCGGGGGGGGCTTTTTTAACCCCCCGGGGAAACCCCAACTTCCAGGAAAACCCCCAAAATCCTTGGATTGGGGGTATACCTTAAAAAAAAAGGGGGGATACCGGGAAGAACCATAAAATTGGGCCCGGATTTTGTAAAAATGGGGGATTCCAAACCCCCCCTTTGGAGTTTTCCCTGGAAGGAAAACCTAACATTCCGGATATCCGGCGGGTATTTGGGTTTCCTTGTCTGGAAAAACCCCGGGGGTTATCCCTCTGCCCCCCTGGGGGGGAAAAACAGGGGGGCCCGGGGGCCTTCCCCCGGAATCCTAGGAAAAACCCGGAAAAACCGGGGGAGGATAAGGGAGAAATACCTGGGGGATACCTGGAGAACCCCCGGAAATTCCTGTGTATTCCTGGGATGATGGGGGGGTTTCGGAGTAACCAATCCTTTTAACCGGCTCCTAGAACCGGGTTTTATTTGGATACCCCCGGGCAACCGGCTAAAACCCGGGTGTTGCCGGATTAACGGGAAGTCCCGAACCAAACCCGGGGTTTTAAAGGGGGGTTTCCCGGGGACTTTGGGGGTTTGTCCCAAGATCCTTTTAAAGGAAACCCTGGGGCCCCGGGAATTTTGGATTATCCCCTTTTTAGGGGGGTTGGGAAAATTTTTTTTAAAAGGGGGTCTTGGGGGCCAGGCCTTTTTGTTTTTTGGATCCCCCTGGCAACCGGCTTTTTCTTTAGGTACTCGTAGCCAAACCCCGGGGGTTAAAATTTCCTTAGGTATCGTACCCCAAAAAAGGGTTTTTTTCCCCCTTTGTAGGGGGGGGGCAACCTTTTTTCTTTAGGTCCGGGGAACCCCGTTTTTTTCTTTTAGTGAAACTCGTAGCAGCAACCGTGTTTTTTCTCTTAGTTTTATTTCGTAGAAACCCTTTTTTTTTCTCTTAGTGTACCGTGCAACCTTTTTTTTTTCTCTTAGGTATTTCTTAGAAAACCGTGTTTTTCTCTTAGTTTCGTGGGAAACCCGGGTTTTTTCCCTTTATTTGTACTCGTGAAAACCGTTTTTTTCTTTTTGTGTACTCGTAGAAACCGTTTTTTTTCTCTTAGTGTACTCGTGGGCCAACCGTTTTTTTTCCCTTGGGTGCCCTTTAAAAAACCGGGTTTTTTTTTCCTTTAAATGAAAATCGAAACCAACCTTTGGTTTTTCTTTAGTTTTACTCGTAGCAACCGTTTTTTTTTCTTTTAGTGTACTCTTTGCAACTTTGGTTTTTCTCTTAGTGTACAGAAGCAACCGTTTTTTTTCTCTTAGTTACTGGGAGCAACCCGTGTTTTTCTCTTAGTGAAACTCGTACCCAAACCGTGTTTTTTCTATTAGTGTCTCGTCCCACCGTTTTTTTTTCTCTTAGTGTACCGAAAGCAACCGTTTTTTTCTTTTATTTTGTACTCGTAGAAACCGTTTTTTTTCTCTTAGTGACTCGTAGAAAACCGGGTTTTTTTTCTCTTAGTGTACTTAGCAACCGTTTTTTTCATGGGGGAACTTTTGGCCCATTTCCCTCCAGGTATTGTTGGAATTAACAGTTCATTGTGGGAAAAAGCGGGGGCCCTAAGGGATATATTTTAAACTGAAAAAAGGGGTAATTACAATAAAAATTAAAAAAATTTCCCAAACCCTTGCAATTAGCCCACTATAAATTTACTTTTTTAACAACCCGATATCATTTTTTTTAAAGGGGATAGCAAAGTAAAAGCAAAAGTAAAAAAAATATACCCGGTTTCAAAAATTTAAAAAATATTCACTTTGCTTTTGTTTTGTGAATCTCAAGTTAAAGTTTTGAAAAAAAAAAGGTTTCCCTTCTTTTTTCAGGGGGAAAAAAAGGGAGGCTAAAGCTTGCCAGATGGGTTTGGGAGAGAAAATGGGGGGGAGCTGGTGAGGAAAAGGATCCCAGCAGTGAGGAAAAGTTGCAGCCACTTTAAAGTGGAAATTGGTCACAGAAAAGGAAAAAGAAAGAAAAGGGAAAGGTTAATAGAGAGATTTAAAAGTAGGAAACCGATTTTCTGTTCTTCGGGAAACGAGTGTCCTTCAGTGGTTAGTGGGGTTTTAGGTCCCCATGTCTCCCCCTGAAATTAAAGGGAAAGAATATTCTAATTTTTAGGGGGGTTTTGGGGGGTAAGAAAATGGGGGCTATGAAATTTTGTAACAGAGAAAAATGGTATACAGTGGGTGTCATCCCAGGAGCTGGTGCGGGTGACATAATCAGCATTTTGGATAATATTATGCAGGCAATGGATCCATGCCCTTTCCCTATTTTTAAGTGCGGGGTGGAAATGACTCAGGAAGGCCAAAAAGACAGGAGCTGCTAATAAGTTTAGGCCAGCCATAAAAGTTGTAGGTCTAAGGAAGGGATTCCGAAAATATGTACCCAATTTTAAATTTAAAAAAGGGGAGGGGGGAAATTAAATTTTAAATTGTCTATGGCAACGGTAAAAAATCCCCTGCGGGAAAAGGTTTACAAAAAGGAACTTGCTTTGGGAAAACTGGGACATTTTTCTATGGGAACCCTGTTTAAAAAAGCAAGGGATGGGGTTCATCTTTCGGGATTTGGGAGGGGTTTTAAATTTACCCAAAATTCAATTGAAAAGGGGTCTTTGATAAATTGTCGGGGAATTTAAACTGAAAGATTTTTAGTTTTTAGGGGTGTTTGTGAGAAGTAATCGGCCCATTATTGGGGAAAGAAAACATCAGATTTTTCCAGGTTTCCCAAAAAGGGGAAAAAAAATATGTTTAAAAGACAAAAAATTTAAAAAATAAATTTGGGAAGAATGGAGTTTTATTTTTAGAGAGCCCGGGGTTTCAACGCCCCCGCGGCCCGGCCCCTTTTCCCCGGCCCCCTGGGGGAAAATCAAGCCTGATCAACCAGGCTGTTGCTGGGGCTGCACGAAAAACCAACGTACGACCCAAACACCCCGGCTGACAGGAACGACTTTAGGTGCTTGTCCTTTTGCCGTTTGGAAAAACTCCCCGGGGTTTTTTGGGTTTAATCCCCCCTTAGGGGTTGCGGGGAGGCATTGAACGTTTTTGGGCCCCGGGACACTTTTGTATGGTCCTTAACGTGACTAGTGACCCCCCTGCTTTTCTTTTGGGGGGTTTGGGCATCGTTGCCAAGCCCATTTGTTTTTCGAAGTGAGTGATTTTCTTGGGGCAATTTCCCGGTACTAGTCCCTCAAGGTTTTTCCAGGTGTAATAACCCATTTATCCCCCAACCCGGGTTTCCAGGGAATCCGGTTTAGGAACCTCAAGCGCTCCCAGAAATTTGAGGTTTTTTAAAATTCTCCGTTATGCCGCCTAAAAGGTTTTTCTGTACTTTTTCTGGGTCGGAAATTTCACCTCCCTTTGAAAGGTGTTTGTTGGTGTGCAGAAATTTTATTCCACCCAAGATAAAACCCAATTTGACCTGAAGAGTGTCATCAGGGGTTTGGGGCCCCCCCTAGTTTTGGGGTTTTTCATTACCCAAACCCTGCTTTTTTCTAGCAGATCCCGATTAATACAAAGTTATGGTCCCTTGAAGGTGGAATCCTCCGACATAATCACCCCGGGGTCTTTGACGTTGGTGTTTCGCTCTATTTTGTGGCCAAAAATTTGTTTTGTTCTTATGAAGTTTAAAATTTCCTCATGTTTCCTTTATCTGAGTAATTGAAATTTCTCATGTTGAACTTCATATTGTTTTCGCAGCCCCCCCGGAAAAATTTGGTTAAAGTCTCCCGGTCCTTGCGTGTCTCAATGGAAGACCCCGTCTTTCCCGGATTGGGTGCCCATCTGCAAAGGAAGACACGGTCCCTGTGGCTGACACCCTTTGTCTATGTCGGTATGAGGATGGGGGAAACAAGTGGGGGGAATTTACTGTGCCTTGTGGAACAGAGCTTTTCACCGTAGCTGCCTCGGACTTTACTCTGTTGACGACTACTCTCTGTGTTCTGTTAGTGAGGAAATTATAGATCCATCGACCGACTTTTCCTGTTATTCCTTTAGCACGTATTTTGTGCACTATTACGCCATGGTCACACTTGTCGAAGGCTTCTGCAAAGTCTGTATATATTACATCTGCAATCTTTTTGTCTTCTAGTGCATTTAGGACCTTGTCGTAGTGATCCAATAGTTGAGACAGACAGGAGCGACATGTTCTAAACCCATGTTGCCCCGGGTTGTGTAACTGATGGGTTTCTAGATGGGTGGTGATCTTGCTTCTTAGGACCCTTTCAAAGATTTTTATGATATGGGATGTTAGTGCTATTGGTCTGTAGTTCTTTACTGTTGCTTTACTGCCCCCTTTGTGGAGTGGGGCTATGTCTGTTGTTTTTAGTAACTGTGGGACGACCCCCGTGTCCATGCTCCCTCTCCATTGGATAGAAAAGGCTCGTGATAGGGCTTCTTGCAGTTCTTGATGAACACAGATTTTCCATGAGTCTGGCCCTGGGGCAGAGTGCATGGGCATGTCATTTATCCCCTGTTCGAAGTCATTTGGCGTCAGGATAACATTGGATAGGCTTGTGTTAATCAAATTTTTTGTGGCTCTCTCATAAAAAATTCATTTTGATCTTCGACTCTCAGTCTGGTTAGCGGCTTGCTAAAAACTGAGTCAGATTGGGATTTGAGTAGCTCACTCATTTCCTTGCTGTCATCTGTGTAGGACCCATCTTGTTTAAGTAGGGGCCCAATACTGGACGTTGTTCTCGATTTTGATATGGCATAGGAGAAGAAATACTTTGGGTTTCTTTCGATTTCATTTATGGCTTTTAGTTCTTCCCTCGATTCCTGACTCCTAAAGGATTCTTTTAGCTTAAGTTCGAAGCTTTGCTATTTCTCTGACCAGTGTCTCCCTACGCATTTCAGATATATTGACCTCTTTTAGCCGCTCTGTTATTCTTTTCCGTCATCTGTAAAGGGAGCGCCTGTCTCTTTCTATTTTACATCTACTCATCCTTTTTCTTAGAGGAATAAGCCTTGTGCATACATCGAGTGCCACCGAGTTAATCTGTTCTAGGCATAAGTTGGGGTCTGTGTTGCTTAGTATATCGTCTCAGCTTATATCGGTTAGGACTTGGTTTACTTGGTCCCACTTTATGTTTTTGTTATTAAAGTTGAATCTGGTGAATGCTCCCTCGTGACTAGTCTCATTATGTCGGTCTGGGGCTCCACGCATACATGTCTGAACCTCAATTATGTTGTGATCTGAGTATATTGTTTTTGATATGGTGACATTTCTTATCAGATCATCATTGTTAGTGAAGATGAGGTCTAGTGTATTCTCCAGTCTAGTAGGCTCTATTATTTGCTGGTTTAAATTGAATTTTGTGCAGAGATTTAAAAGCTCGTGTGAGTGTGAGTTTTCATCAGAGCTGCCTCCTGGTGTTATTACTGCTACAATTTTTATTTGCTATATTCCTCCATTTTAGGTGCCTTAAGTTGAAATCCCCCAGGAGCAAGATGTTGGGTGCAGAAGCTGGAAGATTTTCCAGACAGTGGTCAATTTTTAACAGCTGTTCCTGGAATTGCTGGGATATTGCATCCGGAGGCTTGTAGACTACCACAATGACTAGGTTTTGGTTCTCGACCTTTACTGCTAAAACTTCCACCACATCATTTGAGGCATTAAGCAGTTCTGTGCAAACAAGTGACTCTGCAATGTACAGGCCAACCCCCCCCCCTTTTGCCTGTTCACTCTGTCACATCTGTATAGGTTGTAACCTGAGATCCATATTTCGTTGTCCAAGTGATCCATTATGTGGGTCTCAGTGAAAGCTGCGAACATTCCCTTTGCCTCTGCAAGCAGTCCACGGATGAAAGGTATTTTGTTGTTTGTTGCTGGCTTTAGACCCTGTATATTTGCAAAGAAGAATGTTATCGGACTGGTGGTATTGTTGGTACTGGGTGGGGATTTTTTTTCCGGCATTAGTATCTGTATCTGTTGGTTTGGAGTGGAGGCCATCGACTGTGGTTCCACTCCAGGAATGACTGGATTTGGTGTACGATTTCTGCCATTTCCTGCCAGTTTTTTTTCCTTCCTGGGACTAAAAACCTCTCCCTCTTGAGTGGCTGTGGCTACCCAGTGTTTTCCATGGCCTGGATGTTTGTATCTTTTTGTCCCCTTTAGATGGTATGCCTGGCAATTTAAGTTATAGCACAGTCTTTCCTGTACTGAAGAGGTACACAGTTCAGGGGGAAAAAGCTTACAGGAAGGGAGTTTGCATTTTCCTGTTGTCATATGGGCATGGCATTTTCTAGGGTGGTCATAGTTGCACGTCCCATCTGTTTTTCAGATTTCCCATGCCAGCAGATACCAAGTGCATAGTATGTGCACAGGCTTGGTTTCCGTTTGTCTTGGGTTTCTGTGACTGTATTCCCTGTTGGTGCATGTTTCCCTGTCTTACTTCTATCCTCCCTAGCACCAACAATGGAGCTCCCACCAGTTGTTTTTGGTAATATATCCTCACTATTGCTAGTGGAGTCCTCTTGTTTGCTATTTCCTGCGGTATTTCTAGTTTGCAATATTGGTTTTATCTTATCTTTGACTACACTTGTTTCCCTACTATGGCTCCTGTCCCCTATGAGGTCATTTATATGTAAAGGCAAAGCAATTGCTCAACAAAGATAGTAGAGGGCAATGAGAGACTAGCTCCCTTAAGAATTACTATACAAACAGTAGGAGTCTAAGAAATAAGATAGATGTGCTAAGATTACTTGCGATTGCAGATAATATGGACATTACTGCTATAACAGAGATCTGGTTCAACTTGAAAGATAGAGAAATGCTTTCTGAATGCAACATACAGGGCTATAAACTATTCCACACTGATAGGGTCAACGGGAAGGGTGGTGGAGTGGCGATGTATGTCAGAGATAATTTAAACTGTTGTGTTAGACAAGATGTAAGATTAGAAACATCAGGCACAGAATCTGTTTGGATACAGTTTCTAGAAGGTCATGAAAAATTAACTTTGGGTATGATTTCTAGGCTCCCAAACCATCATAGGGAGTGCAGTAAGCTGCTATGGGATAAAATTCATAGGGCATTTAGCTATGAAAATGTTGTGTTAATGGGAGATTTTAACTTTAGACAAATTAATTGGAACAATATGACAGGAAATTTTGAGTCTAGTGATTTTCTTGATACGGCACAAGACTGCTTTTCAAAACAGTTTGTGACAGAACCAACTAGAGGAAACAATCTGCTTGACTTTGTTCTTGCCAACAAAGAATTACTAGTTAATAATATTGAGGTTAGTGATGATCTAAGGGAAAGTGATCACAAATCACATAGTTTCAATATATCATGGAATTACCCAGATAATTGCAATCAAGTCGCGTCCCAATTTTCG
>NW_026479345.1:0-14283 GCF_026875155.1 Cherax quadricarinatus | reverse complement strand
ATTCTTTTTGGGGTTTCTTCGTTGGAGCAAAAATTTTTTAAAAAGAGCGTAGGTAATATCTTTTTTTAATTTTGTTATCAATTTTTTTTTAGGGAAATTTAGGGGTTTCCCTTAAAATTTTAGGTTTATTTTTTGATAGGAATGATTTTTAGGTTTGTTTGATTAACATTTCCATTTCTTATTTGGTTTTCTTTTTGGGGAGTTTGGGCACCCTTTTATTTGAGGAAGGGGAGCTAATTTGTTTCTGGGTTTTTGGGAAAAATAAATTGAGTATTAGGAAAGAGGGTTTTTTGATTAAATTTTACTATAGTTTGGGTTGGTTTTGTTTTGGGGGGGTTAAACCATTTTTGTTTTTGGAGGGGAGGAGTTTTTTGGTTTAAAAAATTGGAAATTGGGGAGAGGGTGGGGGGGAACTTTACCGCGACTGGATACGATAAATTGATGTATATGGCTTGAAAAAGGTTTCTTCCTATACTTTAAATTTTTTAATTTTTTTCCTTAGGCTAAAATTAATTTTAGTGTAAACTAAATTTATATGTTGATGGGTACTGGAAGATTCTTCCTTTAAATGCTTTCAAAACATTTGTTTTTAAATAAACAAAATAGCCATTTTAAAAAAGAAGGTCTGTTAAAAGGGTGCCAAAGGGTCAGTAATATAATGGGAAAAAGTAGATGACCAGTTAGAGCTTGACCTGTGAAAAAATAAGGATCCTCTAAAAGACCGAGCTCCGATCCATGTTAATAAAATGATTGTGGAATAAGAGTTCAAAATAGAAGCTGGTTTAAAGGATAAAAGGTAAGGCCCGGAATTTTGATAGGGAGGTGAATGGGAGGATCCAAAGGATCGCAACTGATAATATTAAAGCGATAACCCCTCCTAATTTGTTTGGGATGGATCGAAGGGTGGCGTATGCAAATAGAAAAAAATCATTAGGTTGAATATGTACCGGTGTAATTAGAGGGTTAGCCGGGGTAAAATTATAGGGTCTCCGAGTAAGTATGGGTTTAGGAGAGTTAGGGGGACTAGGGAGTATAAGTATGATTAGGAACCCTAAAAATATCTTTAAATGTAAAGTAGGGGTGGAAGGGATTTTGTCTAGAGAGGGGGGTTACTCCCCAAAGGGTTGTTGGCTCCAGAGTGGTGGATGAATTTAAAAAATGGACGAGTGTGGCTGCAGCAATTAGAAATGGCAGCCAGAAAGTGGGAATGTAAAGAATCGAGTTAAGGTGCGTTATCAACTGCAAAACCCCCCAAATTCATTGGACTAAATCTGTGCCATATAGGGAATGGCAGAAAATAAGTTTGTAATAACGGTGGCACCCCAAAACGATATTTGTCCTCAAGGTAGGACATACCTAGAAAGGCTGTGGCTATTGTTAAAAACAGAATTAGAACGCCAATCCTCCAAGCGTGGAAAAGAGAAAATTTGACCCTTTAATAAAACCTCGTCCGATGTGGGAGTAGATAAAGAAAAAGGAGGCCCCATTTGCATGAAGGGTGCGGAACAATCACCCGTAATTAACATCCCCGGAAAAGATGTGGGCTACTTTTCGAAAAAGCTAGGTCAATATGCTGGGTAAAATGAATTGACAAAAATAGTCGGTTGCGATCTGAGCTACTAGACATAACCCTAAGAGGGACCCGAAATTTCAAAAAATTGAGATGTTAGTAGGAATTGGCATTTTACGAGTGCGGAATTAACGAGTTTAAGCAAAGGATGGGATTTACGTAAAGGCGAAGTCATAAGTTTTGGGAGAGTGAAGATTTAGAGTAATTAAAGAGGAGATAAGGGTGTAGATGGTATTAGGTATTGAGGGGTTTCGGGTTGTTAACTATAGTTTTTTGTGGGTTCTGAGCGTTTATCTCGAATCATAAGCATTTGTTGAATGTTTTTACTAAGGTTGGAATTTATTATATTAAATGTGTTTGGGTTTATGAGAGGGTTTACACGTTCAGGGTTGGTTTAGAGGGTGTGTTTGTAAAAATTTTTTAGTGATGGTTGCGTGTGAAGGGGCTTTAGGTTTATCTTTATTGGGTACTCTATTGTTCGCTCACAATGGAATGATATTTTAGGGGATTTGGAATTTAGTATGTTAAAGTTTTTGGTGTTTAATTTGGTTTTAAGTGGTTGTGAGGAATTGAAGGCTTATTCAGGTGGGTGTTATTGATAATATGCTTTATGGATTGTAATAATAAACTCATGATTTTTGTTCTTTTTGTCTGGGTTATATAATGAGGGTTGATCTTTAAGATAATTTTGATTGTATTAAGAAGTTTGGATTGTAAATTAATACGTTTTCAGGAGAACTGTAGTAAAGAAAATAGGTAATTTTTGTGTGGGGTTTTTGTCAGTGAATTTGATTTTCTGTTAATAGTTTTAGTCTACTTTTAGATCAGAAAATTATTTAATGTTCTACCATTAGATTTGAAGCTCATTGGTTCCCATACTTGTATTAATTTTGGGTTGAGGCTATCAACCTGAGGCGAATTCAGCTGGATTTATATATTTTTCTATACTTTTATTTGCTTCTTTGCCATTGTTAGTTTCTTTATTGAGGTTATATAAAAGTGAAGGGAGATGAAACATGGGATTGTTACTATCGGGATAATTGGCTATCAGGGACTAGGTTTTTGCTGTGGTATTTTTGTTTGTGTGTTAGGCGTTTTAATGGTTAATTACCTTTGGTATATTTTCATTTAATGGTTGCCCTAAGGCCCATGTGGAGGCCCCGTTGCGGGGTCCGATAGTAATTGGCCGGGGTGTTATTGAAGTTAGGAGGTTACGGTTTAATTCCGGATTTTTGGGGTGGTTTTCCAGAGGTAAATAAAATATTTTGTTGGGTGTGATGAGTCTTGGAATTCTAGGAGGTGTTATAGTTAGTTTAATATGTTTGCGTTAAGTGATAATGAAAATCTTTAATTGCTTTATTCTTGGCTGTGGATCATATGCGGTTTAGTGTTAAGAGGGTTGGTTGGTATAGGAGGGTGAGGTTTAAATGGGGCTGTTTAGTAGTGTTGGTAGGGTCATGGGTTTATGTTCTTCAGGTTTATTTTGGTTAGCAAAATATAGTTTTTGAGCGGTTAGGGAGGCGAGTTTTGATGATTAGGAAAGGGTGCTAAATGTTATACGATTTTAGCTTTATGGTGGGGTTTTTTATTAGTTGCAGGAAATATAGCTGCTCTCCAACTTTAAATTAATAGGCGAGATTAGTTTATTATTAGAGTGTTAGATGAAAGAGAAATTAATTATATTTAGAGTAGGGATATTTTCTTTTTTCAGGGCTCTTGTTATACGTTATTTATGTATTCATTAAGGCAGGCAATGGGTTATTTTTAAATGCTTATTTTCTTGTTGTTCTGGAAAGGTATAGTGGAGTGAGTAGTATTTTGTCTTGTTAATGCATAGTGTTCGTTAATATCATGATTGTGAAGGGTTTCATTAATTTTGTGCGATCTATAGGATAAGGTGGCTGAGGTTAAAGGCCGTTTGGATTGTAAATCTGAGTAGAAGTTGTACTTTCTTGTCAATTAAAGGTAAGATTTAAAAGATTTTTACTTTTTTTGACGTTTGAAGGATATTAGTTTTGAATTAACTTAAAATCTAGATAACTAAAAGTATGGATGGGAATAAAAAGTCCGATAAATTGTTTGAGGTGTACACGGGAGATGGAGGTTTTAAGGGGTTTTAAGGGGGATGCCCCATTTTATTTGGGTGGAGGAAATTGAGATGAGGGATATTAAAATGTAATTCGGATGTAAAAGTAAAGAGTTACTAGAGAAGATAAGCAAAGGAGAATAATAAAGGTATGTAGAAGGATGATCGAATTATTTCTTGGGTAATAATTCATTTAGGAATAAAACTGAAAAAGGTGTGGCCTCCTAGAGAATAAGGTTTCTGACGAGATGATTTGGGGAGGGGACCGTTAATTGCGTTAATTAAGTGAGGAAAAAAATATGTCTGGGCGGATGCGAAGTGGAAGGCACAGAAGCCGAGATTAGGTAGTATATAAGAAAGTAAATTATTCAGGGAGGTCTCATTAATAAGCATGGCGAACAGTATTCATGATAGATGATTGATAGATGAAGTAGGTCAAGGATTTTTCGGAGGGATGTCTGAGTGATTCCCCCTAGTGCTCCAATTATAGCAGAAGAGATCCCACCAAAAAAAAAAGAAGCATGTGTGTGTATACTCTGAGGATAAGTAATGAGACAAGAATATTGGGGCAAGTTTTTGGATTGTTTTGAGAATAATAACTTGGGTTCAATTAAGACCTTCTATGATTGGGGAAATCAAAAATGGAAGGGTGGCAGCCTAGGTTTAAGGAGAGAATGCTAAGGAAAAAATGAGAGCGGACTCTATTGGAATAAAATTGTTAAGGTGAAGATAAAATGATGATGGGCTGATCCAAGGGCCTGGATTAGAAATATTTCAGGGAGGCTTCAGATGGAAGCTGATTTTCTTTTGATGGCGTTAAAGGATGAATGATATAAGATAAAGTTTAAGACCAATCAGGTTGAAAATCAGAGGAAAAGAAGAAACGACAGGAAGGACCCAGACAAAGTTGAGAACATAAAATTGATTTTATAAGTTGAGAATGGAAATTAATAAAAGAGAGATTACTATCATAATTGAGGGTTGAGCCCATTAGATTGGAAACTTAAGCTTTCTTTATAGTATATGTTGAAGTGTACCAGAGGACGAAAAGGTTTTGATCTTTCGGGGATTGGTGCGATTCAATTTACATAAAGAGTGTTAGGGATTTATTTTAAAAGGGGGTAATAAGGGTTAGAGGTTGGTCTTATAGTATCTTGAATTCATCTTTGAATAGCTGTTGTTTTCTTAGACGATTTAAGAAGGGAAAAAAAGAGGAGGTAAGCTGTCTAAAAAATAAAATGAAAAAGCATGTTAAAGGGGGGTGTATTTTTTATTTTAGTATATATATATACATTCTTAATAATGGAAGTGGTGTATTAGGTAATTTTGTATGAGTGAAGCTGATTTTTATCTATACTGAAGCAGAACGATGTATTGAGAGCTCACCGATTAATACACCTGTAAGTAGAACCCTCGTGAGAAAGGGGATTATACTTTATTTTTAGCTGTATTAATCGTCTCTTCTAGATTCCCCCATTTTCACGAAGATATTCCTACAAAGATGATCATTGAAGAAGATAAAATGAAGTGTTACTTCTTATATTATTTTCGAAAGTAGATACACTGAGAAAGAACATGAGTGTCAGGTTGTTTTATCGCAGAGTAAAACTAAACTAATGAGACGTTTGATATATACAGATTTATTATATGCTTGCTAGCTTCAAGTATATTAATATAATGAGATAGACTAATAAAAAATACCTTTTGTAGCGAAAGTTACACTAGAGTATTATTATATGTAGATTAATGGATTATAGCAGGGAAACTAACTAATAAAGTGGCTTGATATATATATATATATTGTGAGTTATACTAACTCAAGCATATACTACTAAATGAGAGAGATAATAACCTGGCGAAGATACACTATGAATGTATATACTATAATCTAAGGGTTTATATGATTTTACGAGATTATGAATGATTCGAGAAGGATTTTCATTTTTAATGAAATGTTTATTTATATAGACATTAAGGAGGATGGGGGGAGAATTCGTAAGATTAAATACGGCAGTTTTTATGATGATCGATGTTTATTTGTTTTTTGAGAAGAGAATTAAAAGTTGTAGATTCAAAGTAAAGCTAAAGATTAGATTTCACTTACGTAGAAAAAAGGGTTGTAGCAGGGTATTATTTTGGGTGTTATGAAGACTTGTAATTATTATGATTAGGAAAATATATTTTTAGGTTTAGTAGGTAACTAAGGAAATAATAGTTGGCGATAGATAATAGTACTGTACAAGGGAAAGTTGAAATATTCTAGTGAAATAGATGGGAAGTATTCGTTAAATTAAGTACTTGTGTATTAGGGATATTTTAATTATTAAATATTTATAATATCTTCCGAAATAAGAAGAGCTAAATTAAGGTCGAGTTGTTGTGGTAAAAAAACTTCAAAAACCTTATTTATAGGCTAGTGAAATGTTAATCGCGTCTTAAGATTTCAGGTTTTTTTTTGAAAAAATTCAATTTTTTCTTTGCATTTAAGGTAAGGCAAGGCTTAGGAAAACAGCAGGGGGCTAGGTCTTTTGTTTAATTATTTTTAGTTATAAAAATTAATAGAAAGGTATGTTTAAACTAGGCTTAGGGGTAGCTATGTTTACAGGGTTATATCTCCCCCGAGATACAAGGAGAGGAGTATTTATTATTTTTTTAAGTAGAGTAGGAAAGACTTTTTATGATTTAGTTTTTTAAAGATTTAAAGTGAGTATATTAGATATAAATTTGTTTGTTTTTAAAAATTAAAATTATAAAAAGATAATAAATAAATAAATTAATAAAAAAAAATATACTAAATAAAATTATAAAATATAAATATTAAATAAATATTAAAATATTTAAAATAATAACTCCATATAAAATAAAAAAATAAAAAAAATAATAATAAATAAAAAATTAAAATAAAACAAAAAATAAAAATATAAAAAAATAATATATAAAAAATATTATAAAAATAAATAAAATAAAATAATAATTATAAAATATAAAATATAAAATAATTTTGGAGAATTAATTGAGATTTATGAAGGGGTGATGAGTGGTAAGGAATTCGGCAAATAGAGCTCTTCCGCCTGTTTATCAAAAAACATGTCTATATGAGAGTTATATTAAAGTCTGACTTGCCCATTGGGGACCCCCCCCTAAAAGGCCGCGGTTATTTTGAAACCGTGCGAAGGTAGCATAATCATTAGTCTTTTAATTGGAGGCTGGAATGAATTGGTTGGACGAGAAGGAAGCTGCTCTATCTCGGAGATTGAATTTAACTTTTAAGTGAAAAGGCTTAAATAAGTTAGAGGGACGATAAGACCCTATAAAGTTTATACATGAAGTTGGTTAAGAGTGATTTAAGGTGTTAAAGTTTATTATCGCAGGGTGTTTAGTTGGGGCGACTAGGATATAAATTATATAACTGTTTTTTGTTTAAATCAGAGATATTTGTTTTATGGTCCCTTTTTAGGATTAGAGAAATAAATTACTTTAGGGATAACAGCTTAATTTTTTTAAAGAGTTCTTATCGACAAGAGGAGTTTGCGACCTCGATGTTGAATTAAAAAATTTCTCTGTGGTGTAGGGTTTAAGGAGAAGGTTGTTCGACCTTTAAAATTTTTACAAACCCCCCCCCATATTTGAGTTCAGGACGGCGGAAAAAGCCAGGTTGGTTTTATCTTTAAGGAGTTAGAGGTTATTTAGATGGAAAGGATTAAGTATTGAAATAGTTTTAATAAAAAAAATCAGAAAAAAAGCAGGGAACTTTTCTTTAATCTCCAAAATTAATATTTTAAGCTAAAACTATTTTCTGTTAGAATTTTGATGGTCGAAGAGGTCTTGATGAGATACTAATATATATCCAATAACAATTAAGGAAAGTAAGAGATATAAAATTACTAGAGTAGTAAGAGGGAAAGAATGTAAATGGAGTAGATGGAAACTGGTTGATAAGGTGGCTAAATTTGTTTTATTTCTTAGAATTAAGAATAGTTCAAGATTTGGGAAAATTTTTGATGGGAGAAGTAAGAGTCTAGAAAGATTAAGGTAAAGGATGGTGGGTAAAGGATAGACGTGATTAGTTAGGACTGGATTTAAAATGAATTTTAAAGGCTTCGTTGGGAAGCAAGAGAAGAGGACATAAATGAACAAAATTAATATTCCTCCTAGAAAAATTAGAAATAGGATCTATGAAGAAATCAGTAGGAAGGTCCGAATAGGCTGGAAAGAGCAACAGATAAGAATAGTTTGAGGAGTAGGAACTAGTCCTATGGAAAGGGGTGGGTTAGAGTCGTGGGTATAGGATAGCAACTCCCCTAGGGTAAGAGGGTGAGTTGAAAGATAAAATATTATAAATGATTTTGTTAATGTTCTAACAAATGGGCTTTATCTTTGGTTTACAAGACCAAGATTTTTGTTTAAACTACCTAGAACCTTTTCAATTTAAATTAGTTTGAGTAAAACATGGGTTTGTTGGTATCGAAAGATATAAGAAAGTTTTTTAAAATCATGATGTGCGGGTGCCTATAGTCATTTTATATTTGTGTTTGGTGTTTTTGATATTTTAGGGCATTGTGGTTTTATTTTAAATTTTAGTCTGGTGAGAATAAGATTGAGGTCTTCTTATGTAAATTGAGTGGAGAGCTTTTTTTTTTCTTTAAATTTTTCCTTCTGTTGTAGTGAAACTTTGATTGTTTGATGAGTAAGGTTCTTTTTTTTAGGGGGGGGTTTTATTTATTACTCCATCTTACGGTAATATATTATAGGGGGGACTATATGAGCGGGGATTAGAGGTACTGGCGATTTATATTATTTAGTTTTTGGTTTTGCTTTTATCTATAGGGGCTTTGATTATTAGCCCGAATTTAAATTAGGAATCCTTTTTAGGTTGGGTGGATTGGGGTTAATTCTTATGTATGGTAATTTATTACCAAAACGAGAAATCAGCGAATGCAGGTATATTGACAGTTTGTCCAAATCGGATTGGAGACGTTGGATTTTATTGGTATTTCTTTATTTTTTATGCTAGGGGGTTGAAATTTATTTTTTATTGAAAGTATTTGAGTGGGAAATTTTTTATTATGGAAAATTTTATGTGTGTGTTGCTGCTATAAATAAGGAGCTAAAATTCCGTTTTCGGCTTGAATTTGCAGCTATAGCTGCTCCCTATTCCGGTTTAGCTTTAGTTCATTCTTAACACTAGTTTACAGCTGGCGTTTTTTTTTGATTCGCGTTAGTGGGCGCTTTAAGTGGTTATGTGTTTACAAAGGGTTTTTTGTTTGATTGTTTCCTGCTTAACATATTTATAGCGGGCTCCCTTAGGGGCTAATTTTGAGTCTTTGATTTGAAAAAAAAATTAATTTGACCTTGTTAACTCTTGAGCAATTAGGCGTGGTTGTGAGTATTTTAATCTTTATGGTTTGCTGATTTAGCTTTTTTGTTTCATTTAATTAACTCATGCTTTATTTAAGGCTTTACGTTAATGTGTGGCGGGGATGTTATTCATAGAGTTAAAGAGTAGTCCAGGATATTTTGTAATATGGGCAGCGTTAGTTCCATGTATACCTTTAAATAGGGGTTTGTATGAATTTTAGCTAACCTGGCTCTATGTGGATACATTTCTTGGCTGGATTTTATTCTAAAGATTAATTTTAGAAGTTGATTTATATGGGAAGTTAATATTTTTAGATTTTTTTATATGTTTTGAGTTTAATGGGCTTAAACAGTTAGGTTATACATTTCGAATTAATTTAACTTTAAGAATAAGAAAAGGCTATCTATTATAAGGTCTGTAATAATTGTCAGGGAAAAACCATAGAAATATGTTAAAAGGAATAATGGGGGACATTAAGGGTTGGGGCCGGTAAACAAGGGGGTGTGTATTAGCTGGAGTAGTGTTCCAGAGTTCTATAAATAGATTTGTTTAGAGGGTCCTCAGGGGCTCCAAGTATAAGGGGAACTAATCAATTACCAAAACCCCAAATTATGGATTGGTATAAACTATGAAGAAAAATCATTACGAAGGCGTGGGCTGTGACGAATACATGTATAAATTTGATCGTCTCCGATTAATTCTTTCCTGGATTGGACCAAGTTTTCGGCTCGATTAATTAGTCTTAGGGGAAGTTGCTACTTACCGGATTCAGGCTACGAACACAAAGTATAGAGTGCCGATTGTCTTTATGATTTGTTGGAGAAAAATCATCCGTTTTCATTTAGGCTTTTATATGGAAAAAAGACGTCAAATTGCAATTTGAAAGATGTATAAATTACTAAAGCTTTAAAGAGAGGAATCTTGTTGTTTAAGTAGTAAAGCTACATTAGCAGTTCTATCAAAACTGTGCATTTTATATCAGTCATTATACTTATTAAGGAGGTTAAAAATTATAGGGGTTTAGTAACAGTTAACTGTTAGATTTATCGTTTTAAGAGGTGTTCTTAGAAGATTAATCTTAGATTAGAAGAAGGTGTCTACTTGAAATAGGTTGAGATAGGCTTAAAGTTTGATCTTGCGTGAACCTTTTATTTTATTAATTAGGGTATATGTGTATCTTGGTGGGAAGAGTAAGTATAATAGAAGATAATTTATAAATAAGTTCGTTAGTTTTGTTATTCGACAGTATGGAAGATTAAATATTGGTTTAGGGGGTTCCGGATTCGATTTAGGGAAATTATAAAAAGTTTGATGAAAATTTGTGCAGCAATAGCGGTTAGACATTACAACAGCTTAGTAAAAGGTGTTTTAGTTTAGGTTATTCTATGTTTAAAGGTAAATTTAAATTTATAGTAATAAAGGTGAAATTGGTTTATTAGGAATAAATGGAGTTGGATTCAAATTATAAATAGGAGGAGACTCGGAAAATTAAGGTATAATCTAGTGATAGATACCCTATTATACTTAAAAGATAAAAATAAAACTTGAATATTAATAGATTATGGTCTTTAAATTCAAAGAATTTGGCGGTATTTTAGTATTGTAGAGGAACCTGTTCTTGTAAATGATACAACACGAAAAAAATCTTACTTACTTTGTTTAGCAGTTTTTTTGGTATACCGTCATTTATCAGATAACCTTCTGTTGAGGTAGTTATTGAAATTTGAGATGTAAGTTATTTAGATTCAAGGTGCAGTTTATGGGTAGAAAGAAATGGGTTACAATAAATTTATTTATTACGAATCAGTTAAAGAATGTTTCTGTGATGGGGGATTAATGTAATACATAATTTAGTAAGTTAGTGTGATTAATGTGAACTAAATTTGTCATATCCGCCCGTCGCTTCGCTTAGGTGGTATAAGTCGTAAAATTGTAGGGTGTACTGAGGTGTACCTGGGACTAAATTTACTTTGGCAAAAAAGGAGGATATGCGTTAAATTTAGAATTTAATCCTCACACCACAATTCATATAGGAAGAGCAATCTCGTATAGGTAAAAGTCTTAAGGGACGTGCTGTGGCTATTAGAAAATTGTTTTGAGAATATTTAAAGTTGATAGTTAGTGTTTTAGTTAGGAGTGGCGTTTGTTACTCTTTTGGAGCGTAGATTTTAGGTTATATTCAAATTCGTATGGGTCCTAATAAAAAATTGTGCATTCTGGCAGGCTTACTTCAGCCTTTTTCGGATGCTATTTAAAATTGTTTGTAAAAAAGAGCAGAATTCCCGGTAATATCTAATTTTTTTACACCCCCTTTCTATTATTTTGTGCCGGGTATTCAGTTTCATTTATTGCTTTAATTTTGTTGAGGGGGTTATTCCTTATGATTTAGGATTAGTGGATTTTGATATAGGGAATGTTATTTTTTTTATGTTGTTTGGATTATGGGTCTATCCTTTGCTTAAAGGGCGGGTGGGCTTCAAATTGTAAATATTTTTTTCCCCTTTTTATTAGGGGAGGTCTTCGTGCTGTATGCACAGACTATCCTAATTCATATGGGTAAGGTTTGCTTTTAAATATTGTTATCCTTGTGTTTTTAGGTTGGAAGATTTTTAGGTTCTTAGGAATTGAGATATTATCAGGAACGAATGTGGTTTGTTTGATTAACATTTCCATTATTATAGTTTGCTTGGTTATTGTTTGGCGGGGATAAATCGCACTCCTTTTGATTTTGCCTGAAGGGGGAGTCTGAGGTTGGTTTATGGGTTTTAATACTGGAGTATAAGGAGAGGGGGGTTTGTATTATTTTTTATAGCTGAATAGGTTAGAAATTTTTGTTTATGAGTGGAGTGTCAACATTGTTGTTTTTTTTAGGGGGGAGAGTTTTTAAGGTTTAGGATTTTATATAAAATTGGTAATGGGTAGGGTTTACGATTATTTGGGGTGCGGGGGAAACTTTACCGCGACTGCGATACGATAAATTGAATGTATATGGCTTGAAAAAAGGTTTCTTCTATATCTTTAAAATTTTTTTAATTTTTTTCTTAGGCTAAAAAATTAATTTTAGTGTTAAAAACTGAAATTTATATGTTGAATGGGTACTGGAAAGCTTCTTCCTTTAAATGCCTTTCAAAACTTTGTATTAAAATAAATAAATAGCCATTTTAGAAAGCTGGTTGTTAAAAGGGTGGCCCAAAGGCGTCGTAATATAATAGGGAAAAGTACGATGACAGTTAGAGCTTGAACCTGTGAAAATATAAGGATCCTCTACAGACGAGCTCCGATTCCATGTTAAAAAATGATTGTGGAGATAAGGAGTTCAAAATAGAAAGCTGGTTTAAAAGGATAAAAGGTTAAGGCCTCGGAATTTTAGGATAGGGAGGGATGGGAGGAGTCAAAGGATCGCAAATACTGATAATATTAAAGCGAATAACCTTCCTAATTTGTTTGGGATGGATCGAAGGTTGGCGTTATTGCAAATTAGAAAATATCATTCGGTTGAATATGTACTGGTGTAATAGAGGGCTTCGCCGGCGTAAAATTTTCAGGGTCTCCGAGTAAGTATGGGTTTAGGAGAGTTAGGAGGATAGGGGTATAAGTATGATTTTGAACCTTACAATATCTTTAAATGTAAAAGTAGGGGTGGAAGGGGATTTTGTCTAGAAGAGGGGTTACTTAAAAAGGGTTGTTGCTCCGAGCTGGTGGATGAATAAAATATGGACGAGTCGTGGCTGCCAGCAATTAGAATATGGAGCAGGAAAGTGGAATGTAAAGAAATCGAGTTAAGGTGACGTTTTCTGCGAACCCTCCCCAAATTCATTGGACTAAATCTGTGCCAATATAGGGAATGGCAGAAAATAAGTTTGTAATAACGGTGGCACCCCAAAACGATATTTGTCCTCAAGGTAGGACATAACCTAGAAAGGCTGTGGCTATTGTTAAAAACAGAATTAGAACGCCAATCCTCCAAGCGTGGGAAAAGAGCAAATGACCCGTAATAAACACCTCGTCCGATGTGGGAGTGATACAGATAAAGAAAAAGGAGGCCCCATTTGCATGAAGGGTGCGGAACAATCACCCGTAATTAACATCACGACAGATGTGGGCTACGTTCGAAAAAGCTAGGTCAATATGCGGGGTAAAATGAATTGACAAAATAGTCCGGTTGCGATCTGAGCTACTAGACATAACCCTAAGAGGGACCCGAAATTTCAAAAAATTGAGATGTTAGTAGGAATTGGCATATCTACGAGTGCGGAATTAACGAGTTTAAGCAAAGGATGGGATTTACGTAAAGGCGAAGTCATAAGTTTTGGGAGAGTGAAGATTAGAGTAATTAAAGAGGAGATAAGGGTGTATGATGGTATTAGGTATTGAGGGTTTCGGGTTGTTAACTATAGTTTTTTGTGGGTTCTGAGCGTTTATCTCGAATCATAAGCATTTGTTGAATGTTTTACTAAGGTTGGAATTTATTATATTAAATGTGTTTGGGTTTATGAGAGTTTACACGTTCAGGGTTGGTTTAGAGGGTGTGTTTGTAATATTTTTTTTTAGTGATGGTTGCGTGTGAAGGGGCTTTAGGTTTATCTTTATTGGTCTCTATTGTTCGCTCACATGGTAATGATTATTTTAGGGGATTTGGAATTTTAGTATGTTAAAGTTTTTGGTGTTTAATTTGGTTTTAATGGGGTTTGTGAGGAATTGAAGGCTTATTCAGGTGGGTTTATCGATAATATGCTTTATGGGATTGTTAATAATAAACCATGATTTTTGTTCTTTTTGTCTGGGTTATATAATGAGGGTTGATTATTTAAGATATATTTTGATTGTATTAAGAGTTTGGATTGTAATATTAATAGTTTTCAGGAGAACTGTAGTAAAGAAAATAGGTAATTTTTGTGTGGGGTTTTTGTCAGTGAATTTGATTTTGTTAATAGTTTTAGTCTTAACTTTTAGATCAGTAAATTATTTAATGTTCTACATTAGATTTGAGAGCTCATTGGTTCCCATACTTGTATTAATTTTTGGGTTGAGGCTATCAACCTGAGCGAATTCAGGCTGGAATTTATATATTGTTCTATACTTTATTTGCTTCTTTGCCCTTGTTAGTTTCTTTATTGAGGTTATATAAAAGTGAAGGGAGATTAAACATGGGATTGTTACTATCAGGAGTAATTGGCTATCAGGGGACTAGGTTGCTGTGGTATTTTTGTTGTGTTAGCGTTTATGGTTAAATTACCTTTTTTTATATTTATTTTGGGTTTTGGGGGC
>NW_026479338.1:0-38439 GCF_026875155.1 Cherax quadricarinatus | reverse complement strand
GTGGTAACCTAGTGCGGTCATGGAAGAGGGGGGCCAGAGCTGTGACTCATTTCGACCACAACTAGGTGAAGTACACACACTCATGGAGCGGGAAGAGTAACCTAGTAGCGGCCAATGAAGAGGCGGGGCCAGTAGCTGTGACTCTACCCTTCCAACGACAAGTAGGTGAGTACACACACACATACACACACACAACCGAGGAAGAAGTGAAGAGGCTTCTGAGTGAGCTAGATACCTCAAAGGCAATGGGGCCAGATAACATCTCCCATGGGTATTTGAGAGAGGGAGCAGAGGCGCTATGTGTACCCCTAACAACAATATTCAATACATCTATCGAAACAGGGAGATTGCCTGAGGCATGGAAGACAGCAAATGTAGTCCCAATCTTTAAAAAAGGAGACAGACATGAAGCATTAAACTACAGACCAGTGTCACTGACATGTATAGTATGCAAAATCATGGAGAAGATTATCAGGAGAAGAGTGGTGGAACACCTAGAAAGGTAATGATCTCATCAACAGCATGCCAGCATGGTTTCAGGGACGGGAAATCCCTGTGTCACAAACCTACTGGAGTTCTATGACATGGTGACAGCAGTAAGACAAGAGAGAGAGGGGTGGGTGGATTGCATTTTCTTGGACTGCAAGAAGGCGTTTGACACAGTTCCACACAAGAGATTGGTGCAAAAACTGGAGGACCAAGCAGGGATAACAGGGAAGGCACTACAATGGATCAGGGAATACTTGTCAGGAAGACAGCAGCGAGTCATGGTACGTGGCGAGGTGTCAGAGTGGGCACCTGTGACCAGCGGGGTCCCGCAGGGGTCAGTCCTAGGACCAGTGCTGTTTCTGGTATTTGTGAACGACATGACGGAAGGAATAGACTCTGAGGTGTCCCTGTTTGCAGATGACGTGAAGTTGATGAGAAGAATACACTCGATCGAAGACCAGGCAGAACTACAAAGGGATCTGGACAGGCTGCAGAACTGGTCCAGCAATTGGCTCCTGGAGTTCAATCCCACCAAGTGCAAAGTCATGAAGATTGGGGAAGGGCAAAGAAGGCCGCAGACGGAGTACAGTCTAGGGGGTCAGAGACTACAAACCTCACTCAAGGAAAAAGATCTTGGGGTGAGTATAACACCAGGCACATCTCCTGAAGCGCACATCAACCAAAATAACTGCTGCAGCATATGGGCGCCTAGCAAACCTCAGAACAGCATTCCGACATCTTAATAAGGAATCGTTCAGGACCCTGTACACCGTATACGTTAGGCCCATATTGGAGTATGCGGCACCAGTTTGGAACCCACACCTAGCCAAGCACGTAAAGAAACTAGAGAAAGTGCAAAGGTTTGCAACAAGACTAGTCCCAGAGCTAAGAGGTATGTCCTACGAGGAGAGGTTAAGGGAAATCAACCTGACGACACTGGAGGACAGGAGAGATAGGGGGGACATGATAACGACATACAAAATCTGAGAGGAATTGACAAGGTGGACAAAAACAGGATGTTCCAGAGATTGGACACAGTAACAAGGGGACACAG
The DNA here is from genome assembly GCF_026875155.1 of Cherax quadricarinatus. Classification (NCBI taxonomy): domain Eukaryota; kingdom Metazoa; phylum Arthropoda; class Malacostraca; order Decapoda; family Parastacidae; genus Cherax; species Cherax quadricarinatus. Next base: position 36,896 of record NW_026479338.1, on the reverse strand, counting down.
TTGGAAGCTAAAGACACAGATGAATCACAGGGATGTTAGGAAGTATTTCTTCAGCCACAGAGTAGTCAGTAAGTGGAATAGTTTGGGAAGCGATGTAGTGGAGGCAGGATCCATACATAGCTTTAAGCAGAGGTACGATAAAGCTCACGGCTCAGGGAGAGTGACCTAGTAGCGATCAGTGAAGAGGCGGGGCCAGGAGCTCGGACTCGACCCCCGCAACCTCACTAGGTGGTAAACACTCACACACACATCATGGGCGGGAAGAGTAACCTAGTTAGCGGTCAGTGAAGAAGGCGGTTCCAGGAGCTGTGACTCGAATCGACCACAACTAGGCGAGTACACATACACACAATTACCACTAGGTATCGAAACTGCATGTTACACAGTTGGTACCAGGAACGTTACTTGTGTGCCGGTCCTGGGTTTCTGCAACACAGGACTCCCGTTTCCCTCAAACTGATCCTCACTTCTGTATACAAGACTTACATCACTTCCTCATCAGTGTAGGTGGTCGGTAGGCAAATGAGAAACATCTAATGCGACACGATTACTTTATGGCACACACTAAAAACGCTGAAGCACTTTTACATGCTAGTGGGGAAACCATAAGAAAAAAAAATATGTAGAAAATTAGTTTAAATACTTGACCAGGATTTTTAAAGAGGTGGACGGGTAAGCCAGCGGAAGGCATTCGGTAGTTGACAAAAAAGCGCCAACGGCGGGTCATCCGAACTTAAGACCCGCGTCAGGAATTACAAGTAGTGTTTCCAGAAGAACCTTTCCTACCCATAAAAACCTATGAATTTTTTTAAAACTTACCAACTAACAAAACGTGAATACTCAGTAAATTAACTGCCAACATAATGTTGTATTACTTACATAAAAAACACAATTTACAAGGTAGAATCTACATAAATTCAATCATTTAACTTCGATCATAAAACAATATGGATATTAATATTCCATCGGATATTGTGTAGAGTTAACTAGTAAATATTAAACTTAAACACCTTTCGAACATTCTAACAGTGTCAAGAGTTTAATGGGAGAATTATTGATAGTAAACAATTTATATGAAAAAATATTAAGGTAATAATAGGTAATCCTTAGTATAAGATTATATTTAGTAGTGAAATTTGCCGTGAAGACTACAAGATGTCAAACCAATTATGATTCTCTTCTAATGGCTTGTTCTCTCTTGCCTGGATACTGGAATGTTAGTTGTACACTAACAGCCCTTTCAAGGCAACCTGAAACTTGTAGACCTTGAGCATGTATAGAGAACTTTCAGGCACGTTATAAGTACGACAAAGTACCTAAATTACTGGGAAACGGTGAAGTCCTAGATTTATACTTTTGTTATTTCCTGGAAACGTAGGTGAGAAGATACTTCATAATGCTAGACCGCTGAAAATCCTAGAGGGACAAGCGCCATAATGTGCCATACGGAAATCACTCCGGACGAAAACAGGAGATGCAACATCCCCTCAGTGAAAGCAGAGGAGAACACAATAAGGTAGGGGCCCAAGGGTCTGTTCTATCATTCCATGCATATTTATGGGAGATTACCAATAGAAACCCCTGGCTGTGTTGGTTCTTAGTCCGTTTTCTCGTGCCAGCCAGTAGCAACCAGCTGGTGATAGTCCCTCATCCACACGTGGACTGCATCTGGGTTCGGGTTCGTGGCGGGCTTTGGACCCAACGACGGAACCCCCTCCAGGTATATAAGGGAATATTCTCCACCTTGAGAGACAATTATTAGTTGAACATCCTGGGGGGTTAAAGGGTATTAATTCTTAGACCATTCGGCGTCCAAGTGGTTCTTATTATTTATTACAAGAACGTGATCTGATGACTGAAAGATTTATATGCAAATGACAGTTTTGACTGAGGAGGCAATCAGTCCCTAGAAAGCTGGGGTTGCGAGTTCCTATGTCTGAAGACTACGGTCCTCGTCACTGTTCCCTAGGTTGAGGGATGATCATTACCTCGTCTCTCACTATCTTCTGTAATATTTCTTCGGTCTTCCTGTAGTTCGTTATTGTATTTTAAAGAAGCCAAGGATGGCGGAAACGTTCTACGAGGTAAGTGATACCCCATATGCGAAACGTGTGTCTATTTTCCTCATGTTGTAGGTATTGACATACCTGTTTATACATTTGAGAGATTTTATCTCTCGTGAATGTACCTTAATTTCCAGGTTAGGGGTAGATACATTTATCTCTCGAGCAGAGCAGAATATATCTCTCGATGTTAAACTTCGTGAAAGGTTATTCTGGCGAGGGAATACAATGAAAGCATATTTTACTCCCTGTTTTAACGGAAAAATAACATTTACTATTTTTATATTACACTTGAAATATCACTTTAATGATCTTGTGTTGCCAACACTATCGATACCAAAATCCCATTATACTGTTTGTTATGCAACTGTAGTAGTTACTCTGGACGACAGTAGTTTCTTGACTACAGTAGTTCTTGACTACTGTAGTTACTTTGAATACAGTAGTTACATTGACTACAGTCGTTAACTTTGACTAATGTAGTTACTTTCGACTACAGTAGTTACTTTGACTACCAGTTGTTTTTTTGAATACTGTTATTTACTTTGGACTACAGTAGTTACTTTGACTACTGTAGTAATAATTTGTATCTGTGTTATTTGACGATACAGCCTAGTTACGTTGTCTACAGTGTTAATTTCACTACAGTGTTACTTTGACTAAGTAGGTTACTTTGTCTTCAGTTGTTTACTGTGACTACGTAGTTAATGTGATACAGTTGTCACTTTGACTACAGTAGTAGTTTCTTTGACTTCAGGTTTAGTTTCTTTGACTACAGTATTTACTTGATCTACAGTAGTTACTTGAATCAGTAGTTACTTGACTACCAGTAGTCCATTGACTACAGTAGTTACTTTGAATACAGTAGTTACTTTGAATTACAGTTAGTTACTGTAACTACTGTATGTTACTTTGAAGACAGTAGTCACTTTGACTACAGTGTTACTTTGACTAAAGTAGTTACTTTTGAATACGTATGTTACTTTGACGATCATTAGTCACTTTGACATTACTAGTAGTTACTTGGACTACGGTAGTTACTTTGCACTACGTGAGTTATCTTGGTACTTACTGTAGTACTTTTATACAGTAGTCTTAACTTTGAATACATTTCGTCACTTTGACTACAGTAGGTACTTTGTCTACGGTAGTTACTTTGACTACAGTAGTTACTTTGACTACGTGTAGTACTTTGGGGTCTACAGTAGTTACTTTGTCTACAGTTGTTACTTTGACATTCAGTTTCTGTTACCTTTAACTACAGTAGTTACTTTGACTACAGTAGTTACTTGACTACTGTAGTCATTTGGACTAAAGTAGTTCATTTGACTACGGTAGTTACTTTGACTAAAGTCTGTTACTTTTGACTACAGTAGTTACTTTGACTACAGTAGTTACTTTGTCTACAGTAGTTACTTTGACTACAGTAGTTACTTTGATACAGTTGTTACTGTGAAACAGTAGTTACTTCGACTACAGTTGTTACTTTGACTAAAGTAGAATTACTTTGATACAGTAGTTTCTTTGACTACAGTAGTTACTTTGAACTCAGTAGTTACTTTGACTACAGTAGTTACTTTGACTAAAGGAGTTACTTTGACTATAGTAGTTACTTTGGTCTAAAGTAGTCTTTGACTACAGTAGTTAATTTGTCTCCAGTGGTTACTTTGACTTCAGTAGTTACTTTTGACTACTGTAGTCACTTTGATTCAGTTGTATTACTTTGACTACGGTAGTTACTTGGTATACAGTAGTTACTTTGGACGACAGTTAGCTACTTTGACTACAGTAGTTACTTTGACTACAGTAGTTACTTGACTACAGTAGTTAATTTGACTACAGTTTAGTTATTTTGACTACCGGTAGTTACCCTTTGACTACAAGGTAGTTTACTTTGATACTGTAGTTACTTTGACTACAGTAGTTAATTGGTTACAGGAGTTACTTTGACTACGTAGTTACTTTGGACTACAGTAGTTTACTTTGACTACGGTTAGTTATTTTGGACTACACTAGTAACTTTGACTACAGTAGTTTTTTTGACTACACAGTAGTTACTTTGACTACAAAGTAGTTACTTTGACTACAGGTTGTTTTTTGACTACTGAGTTACTTGAATACAGTAGTTACTTTGACTACGGTAGTTATTTTGACTACAGTAGTTACTTTGACTTATACTGTTGTTACTTTGATACAGTGTTACTGTGACTACGGTAGTGACTTTGAATACGGTTGTTACTTTGATAACATAGTTACTTTGTTACAGTAGCTATTTTGAATACAGAGTTACTTTGCACTTAAGTAGTTACTTTGACTAAACATGTAGTTATTTTGACTACAGAGTTTCTTTGACTTCCGTAGTTGCTTTTGACTACGTTAGGTATTTGAATACAGTTGTTACTTTGACTCTGTAGTTACTTTGACTAAGGTTGTTAATTTGACTACAGTAGTTACTTTGGACTACAGTAGTTACTTTGACTACAGTTGTTACTTTGAAACAGTAGTTACTGGGACTACAGTAGTTAACATTGACTACCGTAGTTACTTTGACTTCTGTAGTTACTTTGACATTCGGTTAGGTCCTTTGACTACTGCTAGTTATCTTTTGACTACAGTAGTGGTACTTTGATCTTACAGTTGTTACATTGACTACAGTAGTTACTTTGACTACGGTTAGTTCTTTGACTACTGTGTTACTTTGACTACAGTAGTTACTTTGACTACAGTAGTTACTTTGAACTTACAAGTAGTTACTTTGACTTCCAGTAGTTACTTTGTTACAGTAGTTTTTCTTGTTACAGGTAATTCAAGATAAATGGTTTCAATATTTTGTTTTTTATTCATAAAGTTGAAATTAATTTAATTTCCCCAAAATTAATTTTGCTCATAGACACATTACGATTGATGTCGTGAAAAAATATAATGGTTATAAATGACAAATTTTTTAAAGGGGTGGTCTGGTTAAGCAGCGGAAGGCCTCGGTTAGTTGACCCGAAGCTCCAACGGTGGATTCATCATCTAGACAGCGGCAGGTGACTCTTGTCCTGTTTTCTGGACGAAACCTTCCTATTCTAACCTATGGTTGTGTGTACACAATCACTCCACGTGGACCTCCAGGTGCGTGGGAAGATTGGAGCAGAGGATAGCTTCTCCCTACGAGCCCCTTGAGGGCGGGAATGGCGGCTAGGCCTGGGGACTGTTGGTCCCAGAAGATGAGGAGGTACTTGTTCCTCCTCCCTTGGCATTGGTACTAAGTCACTCCAAGGACAGGGAGGCCAACGGTTCGGGTCTCCAACTGGAATAGGACGCGGACGGGAGAGTACACGGCGATTCATTAATATGGAAATTTGTTGTGCTTCACAATATTAGTAGTGATCGTAGAGCTACCTTTAACGTATTTCCTTAAAGTGGAGAACCATTACGATGACTATGTTGTGCCTTATAAATATTGTATGTATCGTTGGCTAGTTCCTAAAGTGGATAGACATTTTCGATGACTATGTTGTGCTTACAATATTAGTAGGTATCGTAGGAGGTACCTTAAAGTGGAGACATTACGATGACTATGTTGTGCTTAACAATCTTAGTAGCGTTTCGTAGGAGTACCTTAAAGTGGAGTTATTACGATGGTCTTTGTTGTGCAGCACAATTATTCGTTGGTATCGTTGGATTGCTACCTTTAAAGTGGAGACATTACGATGGACTATGTTGTGCTTAACTATATTTTAGGTTATCGTAGGAGTACTTACATGTGGAGATATTACGATGGACTATGTTGTGCTTATACCAATAGTAGGAGGAATCGTAGGAGAGCTACCTTAAAGTGGTGACATTACGATGGACTATGTGTGCTTCACAATATTAGTAGGTATCATAGGAGTCCTTAAGTGGTGATATTTACGAGGGACTATGTTGTGCTTCACAATTTTAGTAGGTATCGTAGGAGTACCTTAAAGTGGAGTACATTACATGTACTATTGTTGTGCTTTAACAATATTAGTAGGTATCGTAGAGAGTACCCTTAGTGGAGATATTACGATGACTATGTTGTGCTTAACAATATTAGTACGGTATCGTTGGGAGGGTTTTTTACCTTAAAGTGGGTGATATTTCGATGACTATGGTTGTGCTTAACAATATTAGTAGGGAATCGTAGGATGAACCTTTAAAGTGGAGGACATTTCGATGCTATGTTGTGTTAACAATATTAGTTGGTATCGATAAATGAGACACTTATGCAACTATTGGGTGTCTTTATTCTGGAAACGTTTTCACCAGCCAATGGTTCTTACTGTCCAATACAGAAAACAACAGAAGATTGGAGTATAGTTTGAGGTATCATGTACCTCGGATAAGAGTTAAGTGATTACCTCAAAACGCTCATATTCCACCGTTCTCTGTATTGGACTGAAGGAAACCACTGCTGGCCGAAACGTTTCCAGAATAAGTTACCCATTTGTTACAAAGTATTCGTATTTATCATCTTTATCGTTTTTTTTATAAACAATTTTTATGAATTGATTAAGTATCGCATGGGAGACCTCTAAGTTGGCGCCCTGTTTTATTCCTTTTCAGCATAAGACCTTCGATCTGATTTTTTTTATTTTTTCTAACACTTGTATACGGTTACTACAGACACTATGCAGATATGACACACTAATAAGATACTTAAAGAAAAATAAGTTGCAACACCTTAGGCTGGAGAGAATTTTACATAGTATCTTTCACGTGTTTCGGTCTTCCTGGATCGTTGTCGTGATATAATGGGTGAGAAAAAGATATAACAATGTTAGGAGTACAGGGAAGTCTGGGTTGAGTGGAGGATAACTAAGGTGTAGTAGTAGTCGGTAGTAGTTGTAGTATTAAAGTAAAGTAGCGGCTGTGAGTTGTAGTAATAGTAATAGGCAATGATAGTAGTAGTAGTGATAGTTGTATAGCTGTGATAAGTAGTGATAATTAGTTGTTGTGCAAACTAGTAGTTCTAGTAGCAGCAGTTGTTGTAATTGCTGTAGTATGAGTTGTTGTAAAAAAGGAGTAGCGGCAGTTGTAGTTAAGTAAATAGTAGTTATAGTAGTTGTTGTAGTAGTTGCTGCAATAATGCGTGTGATTCTGTTAAGAACAATCCTAAGCAGCTGTAGTAGTACTAGTAGTAATAATTGCAGCAGTGGGTAGTATAGTGTAGTAGTAGCAGCTGAAAGAAGCATGTTAGTAGTTGTAATAGTAGAAATACTAGTAGTAGCTATAGTTGTTGCTGTAGTAGCAGTAGTAGTTGCTGTTCGTAGAGCAATAGTGCAGAGCGATAGTAGTAGCAGTGTAGCAGTAGTAGTTGCTGTAGTAGCTAGCTGTAGTAGTAGCATTATCAGTAGCAGTAGTTGGTAGTAGTAGTAGCAGTTGTAGTGAGCAGTAGTAGCAGTAGTAGCCAAGTGTAGCAGTTATGTTGCAGTAGTGAAGTAATAGCAGTAGTAACAATAATTACCAGCAACGCGATTTTGTACGAATAAGCGAAGGCAATTCTATTTATAAAGCTGTGAGAATTCAGTCTGAAAATAATTACGTTAATTACACATCATTGATTTGAATTAATACTTAATTCATTTTAAAATGGCACATATACACGTTGTATAAAAGCATGCTCATATGGTACATAGAGGGTACACACATGTACATAGAATCTACATATAAAAGCACACACCTTCTCATATTGCATACATCGCTTATTCAACATACCGGTTTTGTTTTACACCAAATGATTACGTTATGTATGTTTGCACGCACATTACTTACACCACATGCATATATATTCACAGGAATACATAAGCACAAGTATACGAGGAGAGGTTAAAGGGATTTATATTGAAGATACTGGAGGACAGGAGGGGATTTGATAACGATGTATAAATTACTGAGACGGAAATGACAAGGTCAACAGTTTGCCAGAACAATTCAGAGGGGAGACACAGGAAACAAGCGGTAAACATCAGAAAGTGAACGGGATGTTAGGAAGTAATTTTTTCAGGTCTTATGCGATTGTCAGTGAAGTGGAACAATCTGCAGAGTAAAGTAGTGGAAAGCAGGATTCATACATAGCTTTTAGAAGTGAAGTACGATTGAGGGCTCTTGGAGTAGGGGCAATGTTGTCCTAATGGTGTCATCGAAGAGTCGGTTTGGCAGAGCTAGTGTCGAACCTGCTACCTATTTAGGTGAATTACACTCATATACATGAACAAATAACATATATTGCTTGTGCAGTATTGCACTGTTAAATCATATCCGGGGGAAAATGTTTTAATACATACCAAACATAAATCAAACACGTGTATTCAATATGCCCCCCTCACACACTACACGCACGCACACACACACCACACAACAACACACACCACACACACACACACACACACACCACACCCACAACAACCCACACACACACACACTACACAAACACACAGGATCCATACATAGCTTTAAGCTGAGTATGATAAAGCTCACGGTCAGGCGTGGTGTGCACCTTGTAGCGATCGTTGAAGAGGCGGGGCCAGGAGCTCGGACTCGACCCCCACAACCTCTTTGGTGAGTACAAAACTAGGTGATACACACACACCACTCACACACACAACTCACACACACACCACAACCACACTCACACACACACACACACACACACACACACACACACACACAAAAACAGTCAAGGACCCAGGTAATCAGGCTAAGGAAAGGAAGGAGGAGAGACACAAGAACACGACGTGAAGTATGTGAGGAACTCAACATTGTGATTCAAAGGAAGTGTTCACAGAGGAGTCAGAAGGGGCTCCAGAAAGACGGAGAGGTGGTGTACACCACAATGTGCTGGTCCACAGTTCTCACAACGAGGATGAAGTGAATGAGGCTTTGAGTGAGCTAGATATTCAAAGACAATGGGGCTCGCTACTGAGAGAGTGCAGCAGAGTCGCTATGTGTACACTACTGCATTATTTCAATATAATCTATCGAAACAGGGAGATTGCCTGAGGTATGGTAAGACAGCAAATGTAGTAGTCCCAATTTTTTTAAAAAAGGAGAAAGCATGAAGCACTATATACAGATTGTGTCACTGACATGTATAGTATGCAAGTTATGGAGAAGATTATCAGAGAAGAGTAATTGGACCAAACCTAAAAAGAAAGGAATGATCTCACCAACTGCAGCCAACAGGGTTTTAGGGCTGTCGGGAATCCTGTGTCAAAAACCTACTGGAGTTCTATGCGACAGTGTGACTGCAAGTTAGGACAAGTGAGAGAGAGAGGGGTGGTAGATGCATTTTTTTGGACATGTAAGAAGGCATTGTGACACAGTTCCCACACATAGAGAGATTAGTGCAAAACTGGGAGGACCAGCAAGGGATAACAAGGAAGGCTCTACAATGAATTCAGGGAATACTTGTCTGGAAGACAGCAGCGAGTCATGGAACGTTGCGAGGTGTAGAGTGGGCACCTGTGACATGTGGGGTCCCTCAGGGGTCAGTCCTGGGACCAGTGCTGTTTTCTGGATTTGTGAACGACATGACGGAAGAGACTCAGAAGTGTCCTGTTTTGCAGATGTGTGAAGTTGATGAGAATAAATTCATTCGGACGAAGACAGCGAGAACTCCAAAGGGGTCTGGACAGGTGCAGCTGGTCCAGCAATTGGCTCATGGCGTTCAACCCCATGATGTGCAAAGTCATGACGATTGGGGCCCCCTACCCCCCATTTTTTTTTTATTATCCCCCCCCCCCCCCCCCCCCCCCCCCTTTTCCCCCCCCCCCCCCCCCCACCCCCCCCCCCCCCCCCCCCCCCCCCCCCCCCCCCTTTTTTCGGGAAGGGCAAAGAAGACGTAGACAGTGTACAGTCTAGGGGGGCAGAGACTACAAACTCATCAAGGAATGATCTTAGGGGTGAGTATAAACACCGGCACATCTCATGTGGCGCACTCTCAACCCAAATAACTGCAGCAGCATATGGGCGCTGGGTAACCTCAGAACAGCAGTTCCGACATCTTATACTGAATCGTTTCAGGACCCTGTACACCGTGTACGTTTTTAGGCCCATATTGGAGTTATGCGGCACCAGTTTGGCACCCACACCTAGCCAAGCACGTAATCGAAACTAGATAAAGTACAAAAGTTTTCAGAAAGACAAGTCCCAGAGCTAAGAGGTATGTCCACGAGGAGATGTTAAGGGAAATCGACCTGACGACATGGATGGTCGGAAGAAGGGGGACATGATAACGACACTATACCAATGCTGAGAGGTTATTGACAGTTGTGACAAAGACTGGATGTTCCAGAGATGGGACACAGCAACAACGGGGACACTGTTGGAAGTTGAAGACACAGATGAATCAAAAGGATGTAGGAAGTATTTCTTTAGGCATAGAGTAGGTCAAGAAGTAGAATAGTTTTGTGGAAGCGAATGTAGTTGAAGGCAGGATCAAACATTTGTTTTAATGCAAAGTATGATGAAGTTCATGGCTTAAAGGAGAGTGACCTAGTTAGCGAACCAGTGAAGAGGCGGCGGTCAGGAGCTATGACTCGACCCTACTACCACAACTGGTGTGTACTTGGCGAGTACACAACACACACTCACACACCACACACACACCCACACACACACTCACACACACACAACACAAACGTTATACCACACACACAACACACACACACACCTCACACATAATACACATACACTCACTATACACACACACACACACACGCACTGACACACACACACACACACACACACACACACCACACACACACACACACAACACACATCCTCACTCAGTAAGGGCACTACAAAGAGAGAGAGGAGAAGGATGAACCAGCAAGGTGGACTTAGTCTTTGATTTCACCTTGAGTAGTGCAGATATCGTGGACATCACTTATGAATGACCCTGGCAGTGACCACGTGGTTTTAAGCTTCGATTACACAGTAGAGCTACAAGTGGAGGGTGAAGCAGGAAGGCCAGGACGAATGAAGCCCAAATACATGAAGCTGGACTTCACAGGAATGAGGAACTACCTGAACGGGGTTCAGTGGGACAGAGAACTGGCAGGGAAGAGTTAATGCAGTGATGCCGAATATTGTAGCAAACAAAATGCAAGGAGGCTGAGGGAGAGGTTTGTAAAAGGGTAACAGGATTAATGAGAAGCCAGGATGAGCCATTGTTTACCCAAAGGTGCAGGCGAGGCAAAAACCATATGTGCTAGGGAATGGAAGAAATATAGTAGGCAAAGGACTCAGGAGGAATTAAGGAGAACAGTCGTAGAGCCAAGAAACGAATAGGCCACAGATAAGAAGGGAGGCCCATAGCTATATGGAAAATGACCAGTGATGCGAAGCGAAAGCAAAATCTGACCCGAAACTGTTGTACAGCCACATCAGGAGGTAAACATCCACCGATCAAGGACAGGTAATCAGGCTAGGAAGGAAGGAGGAGAGACAAAACAAGAATGACCGTTTGATGTATGTGGAAGAAATCTAACAAGAGATTCAAAGAAGTGTTACAGAGGAGACAGAAAGGGACTCCAGAAAGACGGAGTGGTTGGGGCAACACCATCCATGTGCTGGACACAGTGCAACAATCGAGGTAGTAGTGAAGAGGCTTCTGAGTGAGCTAGATTCTCTCCAAAAGGCACTGGTGCACAGATAACATCTCCCCATGGGGTATTGAGGAGAGGGGCAGAGGCGTAGTGTACCCCATAACAAACATATTCAATACATCATCGAACAGGGAGATTGCTGAGGCTTTGGAAGACGCTAAAATGTAGTCCATCTTTAAATAAAAGGAGGAAGACTGAAGCGTAAAACTACAGTCCAGTGTCAATGGTACATGTTTTAGTTATGCTAATCATGGAGAAGATGTTCAGGAGGATGAGTTGTGGAACTCCATAGAAAGGAACTTGATCTCCTCTACAGCATGCCTACATGGTTTCTGGGATGGGGAATTCCATGTGTCACAATCCTACTGGAGTTCTATGAATGGTGACTGCAGTTAAGACCAGAGAGAGAGGGGGTGGTGGATTGCATTTTCTTGGACTGCCAAGAAGGCGTTTGACACAGTTCCACACTAAGGATTGGTTGCAAAATACTGTGGAGGACCCAAGCAAGCGGATTACAGGAAGGGCACTACAAAGGATCAGCGATTACTTGTAAGGTAAGACCAGCCAGCGAGTCCTTGGTTACGTGGCGTGTGTCAGAGGGGGCACCTGTGACCAGCGAGGGTCCCGCAGGGGTCTGTCCTTGGGACCAGTGCTCTGTTTCTGCGTATTTGTGAACGACCATGACGGAAGAATAGACCTTCTGAGGTGTTCCCATGTTGCAGAGTGACGTGAAGGTGATGAGAAGAATTCACTCGATCGAAGACCAGGCAGAACTACAATGGGATTGGACAGGTTGCAGACCTGGTCCAGCAATTGGCTCTGGAGTTCAATCCCACCAAGTGCAAAGTCTGAAGATTGGGGAAGGCAAAGAAGGCCGGGCCCCCCCCCAGACGGAGTTACAGTTTAGGGGGTCATGAGACTACAATACATCAATCAAGGAAAAGTTCTTGGGGGAGTATAAACACCAGGCATCTCTGAGGCACATCAACCAAATAACTGGCATGCTGCATTATGGGCGCCTAGCAAACCTCAGAACAGCATTCCGACATCTTTATAAGGATTCATTCAGGACCCTGTACACCGTGTATGTTAGGCCAATATTGAAGTATGCGGCCACCTGATTGAACCCACACCTGCCATGCACGTGAAAGAAACTAGAGAAAGTGCAAAGGTTTGCAACAAGACTAGTCCCAGAGTAAGTAGGTATGACTACGAGGAGAGTTAAGGAAATCAAACTGACGACACTGGAAGGACAGGTAGAGATGGGGGGACATGATAACGACAAACAAATAATGAGTAGGAATTGACAGGTGGGACAAAGACAGATGTTCAGTGATGGACACCAGTACATGGGGACACAGTTGGGTAAGGCTTTGAAGTCACAGATGAATCTCGGGGATTGTTGGAAGTATTTCTTCAGCCACAGTGTAGTCAGTAAGCTGGAATAGTTTGGAATGCGTTTGTAGTGGAGGCATTTGATCCATACATTAGCTTTAAGCAGAGGTTGGATAAAGCTTACGGCCTCAGGGAGAGTGACCTAGTAGCGATCAGTGAAGAGGCGGGGGCCGCCTGGAGCTCGGACTCGATCCCCCGCTAACTCAACTAGGTGATTACAATTTAGGTAGGTACACACACACACACACTCACACACGCACACCTAAATACTTATCATACACTCTTTTTCAATCCACTCATAAAAACACATTTCACATAAATACTCACACATTACGTGCACACACACACACCTAAATCTTAACCTTTCACACACATAATTTCTCAATTACAGACACATAAATACACACACTAACGTACACATCACACCACACACACCCACCACACACACACCACACATCACACACACAACACACACTAAATACTAAACCATACACAACATACAATCACACATACATACACATAATTACACACACAATCGTACCAAACTCACACACACACACACACACTACATAAATCTAATCTTCCACACACATACAATTCACACATACAAAACTACACATAAATACACACATAAATAAACGTACACACACACACACACACACACACACACACACACATACACACACACAAACACTAATACTAACATACACACAAATACAATCCACTATACAAGCACACATACTCATAAATACACAAAACGTACACACAACACACACCACAAAATTTATTATACTATACTTTTACACACACATTCAATCACACATACAAAACAACATCACCATAAATACACTCACACAACGTACACACACACACACACACACGCACACACAACGTTACACACACACACACAACACACACACAACTAAATACTTTACACACACATACAATCACAAATACTAATACCATTACACATAATACACATACAACGTACACACACACACACAACTCACACCACTAAATTACTAACACACACATACAATCACACATACAAACACTTACACATTAATACACTCACAAATCGTACCACAACACAAACACCACACACACCTAAATACGTACACACAAATAAATCTTACTTTCAAACAATACACATAAATACCACACAAACGTACACACACACACACTAGTCCAAAAATAATATCACTATTTACTACATTAATATCATATTATCTCGGTTTTTAGTGTGATTGAATAAGTGTAGCAGACAAATATAAAAAGTTTATTGATTCTCAAGAAGAAAATAGGAATTTAAGAATGTCGCTTTGTCTTTGTGAAGATGAGTGAAAAGGAAGAGGCTTCCTTACACATTGAGTTTTGATCGGGGAAAACGTGAGAGGACCCAGTTGATCACTCTCAATAGGTGGGGACAAGTCTCTTATCAGGGAATTCTTGTTGTTTAGTCGTTGATTTAATGATAAACATGTGATAGCTGGATACTTGCAGTGTTATATTAAAGTTAGGGTAGAATGTGATAGGCTGATACTTAGCAGTGTGATATTAAATGTTTGTGTCAGCATGTGTTAGCTGATATAGCAGTGATACTAGATACTAGTGTGATTACTAATAGTGCAACATGTGTAGCTGATACTAGCAGTGTTTTTTAAAGATTAGTGCACATAGTGATAGTGATACTAGGCAGTTGTTTCTTGTTAAAGATAGTGCAGCATGTGATAGTGATACTAGCAGTTGATACTAGATAATTAGGATACTAAGTGATACTAGATAGTGCTACATGTGATAGCTGATTTACTAGCAGTGTTATCATTAAATTAGGGCAACAGTGAACAGCTGATACTAGCAGTGTTTTATTAAAGATAGTGCCAGCATGTGATTAGCTGATACTCCAGCAGTGATAAATAGATACTTAGATACTTGTTAGATACTACGATTGTGCACACATGTGATAGCTCGAGATGCTAGCAGGTTATATTAACGATAGTGGCTAAACAATGTGGACAGCTGAGACTTGTCCTTCTGTTCATCTCTTCACCATTGTGTCTTCTTCAGCCACCCTGCTCGTCATCTCTCGCACGTGTGAATTCTCTGCCACCATGCTGTCATCTCTCGCACCGTTTGTGTCATCTCTGCTAACCCTGCTGTCATCTCTCGCACCGCTTGTGTCATCTCTGCCACACTGCTGCCATCTCTCATCACCCTTCTGTCTTCTCTCTCACCTTTGTTTATGTCATCTCTGCAACCCTGCTGTCTTCTCTCTCACGCTTGTGTCATCTTGCCACCCTTGCTGCCATTCTCTCTTCAACCTTCTGTTTCTCTGTCTCCTTCCAGTCATCACCCTCACCCTGCTGTTATGTTCCTCTGCTGCTATCTACGCTAAACACTGCTCTCACTTAACTCTTCTTGTTCTCATTATTCTTCCTAAAGTTATTGAAATCCTATATATATATTCTTAACCTTATCACACCACTTATTTGAATTACTGACTTGTACATGTTACCTTTTATCATATTCTATTTGTATTTATGAATTGTTTTTCCTTTGGATAACGTGATTTTGTTTAGCGGCATTATGGCAATCTGAAGAGATAGGGCAATTCGTTGTAAAATTGACAAAAGGAGTCCTTCGATATGTCTAAAGGATTTAAAGTCAGGGTAAAATCATAGGATGGACAGTAGGAGAAGCCTGGCACGGTAGGTCTTTGGTTTCGGAGGTGATATCTCTAATTTTCATCTAACAGTGAACCGGTGTTCCTAATACCTCGCTTTCGAGAGTAGCATCACTGGATTTTTTTCCCTCATGAATCTCGCGAGATCATTGTCTCATCTGAACTTTCGATGGAGGCTTTCTCTGACTCTACGAAAGAGGATTCTGAAACACTATATCCATCTTTGGTGATGAAAGGTCCAACCTCAGAAGGAAGAATGGCACCTTTTTTTACATTACATTTTAGATCGGAGCAAGAGTGATGGGAGTAGTCGGCTTCAGACAACCTGGTGAAACCATTTAGACCTAAGTGTAACAATCGGTTGGTTGGAAAAAGTGTCGTACGGCTCACCATGTACGTATGATGTTTAGCAGAGGCAATATGTTGTTTCTTTAAGGTTAGGGAAACAGCTTATCGATATGAACAATATCATGTGCATCCTGTGGTATCGTAAAATGGTAGATACATTAAGTACCATTAAACTGTTCCTGATCAGAAAGGTGGTCGGTCATTTCCAGTCTTTAAAACATCTTCCAACTTTTTGCGACCTTTTAGAAGGTGACAGATCTGGGACGTTTATGTCCCTTTACACCACTTTTTTTAAGTAATTTAAATGAACACAAGGATTTTTAAGAAAGTATGACCCGGAGAAGGCGATAGGGCCGAGCGGAACAGGCGTTTTTCTTCTTTCGGGTTTTTCATGATGTCAACCAAAATAGCGCAAGGCTGGTCAACCGACTAAGACCCGCGTAGGGAATACCTCTTGTTTCCTGACGGAACATTACCTACCCATAAACTATGAATTTTTTTTAAAACAAAAACCCAAACAAAAACGTCAAAAAGATAACATCAGTAAATTAACTGCAACAAATTTGTCTACCATACATAATAAAAAACAAACAAATTAAAATCAAATCTATAAATTTAACAGAAATATTAACAATTAAACTTTTGCTCATATAAATATTATGATTAAAAATTATTCCATCGGATAATTTGTTAAGAAAATTAAACTAGTAATTAAAATATTAAAACTTATAAAGAAAATTCTTTTAAACAAAGAAACATATAATCTTCTCAACAGGTGTAAGAGTTTAATGGGAGAATAATGATAGTAAACATTTATATGAAAAAATATTAAGGTAATAATAGGTAATTTTCCCCCGGGGTAATAGGATATATTTAGTAAGAGAAAATTCGGCCTTAAAACTACAGGATGTCAAACCCAATTATAGGAATCTCTTAAGGCTTGTTCTCTCTAGCCTGGAAAATGTTATTGTAAACACTAAAAAACAAAAATGCCTTTCAATGGAACCAAAACTGTAACCTTGAAGTCATGTATAGAGAACTTTAGACCCCGGCCCAAAAAAAAAATTCAGTGCACGAATAAGTACGACAAAGACCTAAATTCTGGGAACGGTTTGAAGTCCCTTGATTTATACTCCTGGAACGTAGGGAGAAAGATACATCATAATGTAGACCTGAAAACAAGAGGAACACAATAAGCGTCAGGGTCCTCCGACAAAACGTGTCTAATCATTCAAGCATATATAAGAGGAGATTACCAATAGACCCTGGCCTGATGTTCATCATTCACGTCGTATATTAACGGAGATGCCAGTAGCAACCAGCCTGGTTTGAATAGTCCCTCATACCAAACAGAGGCCTGCTCATGGATCGGGCCGAGGGGGGCGTGACCAGAAAACCCCTCCCCCCCCTACCCCGAAACCCCTCCAGGTATAAGGGAATATTCTCCACTTGAGAGAAAATTATTTAGATGAAACATCTGGGTAGGTTTAATTCTTAGACATTACGCCGTCCAGTGGTTTTATTAATATATTACAAGACTTGATCTGAAGACTGAAGAAATATATGCAAAAGACAGTTGAAGAGGAGGCAATCAGTCCCTAGAAGCTGGTGATGAGTACCTAAGTCTTGAAGGACTACGGTCCTCGTCACCTGTTCCTAGGTTGAGGGACTGATTACCTCGTCTCTCACTATCATCTGTAAATATTTCTTCAGTCTTCAGATTACGTTCATTGTATTAAAGAAGCCAATGGATGGCGAAACATCTACGAGGAAGAGATACCCAAATGCACACTGTGTGTCTAATTTCTTCATGTTGTAGGTATTGCATACCACTGATATACATCTGGAGAGAATTTATATCTCTCGATGAATGTACCTTAATACCCTGAAAGGTATATACATTTATCTCTTGGCAGATTAAAATCTCCGATGTTAAAAACCCGGGTTTTTGAAGGGGTTCTTATTTTTTATTCAAAAAGGGGGGAATTTCTGAGGGAGGGGGAAAGATTTTTATCCTGAAGTTTTAAAATGAGGGGAATTAGTCCCTAAAAAAGGGGGGTTTTGGGGATTTCCCTAGGGGTTAAAAAGAAAGGTTTGGGGTTTGTTTGGGTTAAGGGAGGTTTTTTTGTTTTATTATTTTGTTTTATTTTTGGTTTTGTGGTTGTTTTGAAAATTTTAAAGAAGAAAAGGAAAAAATGGGGAAACCCCCCAAAAGGAGGGTAATGACCCCCAATTTTGGAAACGTTGTCATTTTCCTATTTTTGGGGGATTAAATTACCTGTTTTACATTTGAAAATTTTTTCTTCTTTTAATTCCCTTAATTTGGTTATAAAAAAAAATTTTTTCCCAAAAGCAGGGGAGAATATACCCTCAAAGGGGTTTTTTTTCCCTTTTTAAAAAGGTTTATTCCCGGGGGAATATTTTTGAAAGATTTTTACTCCCTGTTTTTAACCCCGGAAAAATAAAAATTTACTTTTTTATTTTCCCTTTTGAAAAAACATTTTTAAAGGATTTTGGGGCCCAAAACACTAACATAAAAAATCCCCCCCCCCCCCTTTTTTGGAATAAAACTTTTTATTATTAAAATTAACGAAATATTTTTTTAATACCGTTTTCCCCTTAAACCTCCCTTAAAAGTTTTTTTAATACAGTATTACTTTTTTAAATTTACAGTTTTAAACTTTTGACTAAGAAATTACTTTGACTACAGTAGTTACTTTGACTCCCATTTGTTTTTTTAAATACTTTTATTTTTTTGGGACTACAGTATTACTTTGACTACGAAAGTTAATTTAAAAAACCGTGTTTTTTTTGACTACAGTTAGTTACTTTGCTACAGTTTTAAATTTACTACATTTACTTTGACTAAGTGGGTTCTTTGTTTTCAGTTTTTACTTTAAACAAACTATTTAAATTTATACAGTTTTTACTTTGACTACAGTAGTTTTTTTTTTTTTTCTTTGATTTCATTTAAGTTTCTTTGACTCCCGTATTTATTTTGATCTACAGTTTTTATTTTAAATCGGGAGTTATTTTGCTCCCGGTATTTCCATTGACTACAGTAGTTATTTTAAATACAGAGTTACTTTGAAAAACATTTAGTTACTTTAACTACGTATTTTACTTTGAAACAGTATTACTTTACTACAGTGTTACTTTGACTAAAGTAGTTATTTTTAATACGAAATTTTACTTTGACACATTAGTCACTTTGACTTCCAGTAGTTATTTGGGACTACGGTAGTTCCCTTTGACTACGTAGTTATTTTTGGACACTTAGTTTTTTAATACATAGTTTTAAATTTTGAATACTTTCTTTATTTTGGCCCTACAGTGGTTAACTTTGCTACGGTATTATTTTGACTACAGTAGTTATTTTGACAAAAGGTAGTATTTTGGGGCTACAGTAGTTACTTTGCTACGGTTTTTAATTTTGACTTCATTTTGTTTTTTTTAAACTACGTAGTTACTTTGACAAACAGTATTAAATTTTGACTACGTATTTATTTTGGACTAAAGTGTTCTTTTAACTCCCGGTAGTTACTTTGACTAAATTTGTTTTTTTTTGACTACAGTATTTACTTTGACTACAGTATTTAAACTTTGCCTACGGTATTTTACTTTGACTACAGTAGTTACTTTAAATACATTTGTTACTTTGAAACAGTATTTTATTTTGACTACAGTTTTATTTTTGACAAAGTAGTTACTTTGATACAGTAGTTTCTTTGACTACAGTATTTTACTTTGAACTCAGTAGTTATTTTTAAACTAAAGTAGTTACTTTGACAAAAAGGGTTACTTTGACTAAGTAGTTATTTTGGGCTAAAGTATTTCCTTTGACTACAGTAGTTAATTTGCTCCAGGGTTACTTTGACTTAGTATTTACTTTTGACAAACGTAGTTACTTTAAATTCATTTGATTCCCTTTGACTACGGTAGTTATTTTGGAATAAAAAGTAGTTACTTTAACACATTTAGTACTTTGACTACAGTAGTTACTTTGACTCCCGGTATTTATTTTTACAAACAGTATTTAAAAAGACTACATTTTAAGTTATTTTGACCCCGGTAGTTCCCCTTTAAACTAAAAGGTAGTTTACTTTGATACGAAATTTATTTTGACTGGGGGAATTTTTTTTGGGGGGTTACAAGGGGTTTTTTGACTACGAAGTTTTTTTGGGACTACAGTAGAAAAACTTTGACTACTTTATTTTTTTTTGGGGGAAACTAACTATTTTAACTTTGACTACAGTAGTTTTTTTTGCCCAAACCAGTATTTATTTTGGGACTACAAAGGGAAAAAGGGTTATTTTGACACGGGTTGTTTTTTGACTACGAGTTATTTTAAAATACAGTAGTTACTTTGACTACGGTAGTTATTTTGACTACAGTAGTTACTTTGACTTAAATTTTGGGTTACTTTGATAAAGTGTTTTGTGAATTAACGGTGGGTTGGAATTTTAAAATTTTACGGTTTTGTTACTTTGATAAATTTATTTTATTTGTTAATTTTGTTTTTTGGGGGGAAATAAGAAGGTTATTTGGGTTGTATTTAAATTTGGGAAAAAATGTGGGGTTATTTTGATTAAGAGTTTTTTGGGGGTTGTATTTTTGGGTTTTGATTTTAAGGTTTAAGGTTTTTGGGGAATCCCTTTTTTTATTTTAAATTGAAATTTAAATTTGATAAGGTTTTTTTAATTTGATAAGGTTTTAAAGGGGGACAAAAGGGAGTTCCCTTTGACTACAGTTGTTACTTTGAAACAGTAGTTAGGGGGACAAAAGTATTTAAACATTGACTCCCGTAGTTATTTTTGATTTCTGTAGTTACTTTAAATTTCCGGTTTGGGTTCCTTTGACTACGTAGTTATTTTTTGGACTACAGAGTTATTTTTGATTTTACAGTTTTTTACATTTTGACTACAGTATTTACTTTGACTAGGGTTTAGTTCCTTTGGCCTACTGTTTTTTACTTTGCTACAGTAGTTACTTTGACTACGTATTTAATTTTGAATTTACAAGTATTTCCTTTGATTTCCAGTAGTTATTTTGTTCCCGTAGTTTTTTTGGGTTAACAGGAAAATTCCCAAGATAAAGGGTTTTCCCAAATATTTTTTTTTTTAAATTCATAAAGTTAAATTAATTTTTTTTCCCCCCAAAATTTTAATTTTTTGGCTCATAGACACATTACTTAAAGGGTCTGAAAAAATAAAGGGTTAAAAATGCCCAATTTTTTTTTAAAGGGGGGTGGTCGGGGAAACCCAGGGAAAGGGGGCCTGGGGGTTAAATTAAAAGGAAGCCCCAAACGGGGTTTTCATCACAAAGAAAAGGGGGCAAGGGACCTTGCCCTTTGTTTTCGGGACAAAACCTTCCTTTCCCCTAACCTTTTTTTTTGTGTGTACACAACACCCCCACGGGCCTCCCAAGGGCGGGGAAGATTGGGGGCCAGAGGTAGCTTCCCCCCCTACAAAGCCCCCTTAAAGGGGGGGGAAATGGGGCTAGGCCGGGGGACTTTTGGTCCCAGAAGATGAGGAGGGTACTTTTTCCTCCCCCCCGGGGGCTTTGGTCTAAGCACCCCCCAAAGGACAGGGGGGCCAAGGTTTGGGGGCCCTCCAACGGGGAAAAAACGCGGCCCGGGAGAGTACCGGCAAATTAAATTAAAAAGGAAATTTTTTTGTGCCCCACAATTTTTGTAGGATCGGGGTATTTAATTTTCCTTAAAGTGGAAAACCATTCCCCGATGACTAGGGTTGTCCCTTAAAATATTTTTTAATTTGGTGGGTTTTTAAAGGGGGTGTTTTTTCGATAAATATTTGGGGGTTACTTATTTTTTTGGTATGTAGGGGAAATTTAAAAGGGGGGAATTAGTTGATATTTGGGGGGGTTAAAATTTTTGTGGTTTTGTGGGAAAGAAAATTAAAAGTGGGTTTTTTAAAAATGGTTTTTTTTGGCGCAAAATTTATTCTTTGGTACTTTGGAGAAATTTTAAAGTGGAGACTTTAAACGATGGACAAATGTTGTGCTTAAACAATATTTTGGATCTTTGGGGTCCCAAAGTGGAGATATTACGGGGCTATGTTTGTTTTTCCCAATATTAGGGGTTTTGGGAGGTTTAAAAAGTGGTGAATTAGGGAGGTTTTTGGTGGGGGGTTTACAAAAATTATAGGTATCATAGGAGCCTTTTTAAAGTGGGATATTTAGGGGGGGACAAATGTTGTGCTTCACAATTTTAGTAGGTATCGTAGGAGAAATTTTAAAGTGGAGACTTTAACATGACTTTTGTTGTGTTTTAACAATATTAGTGGGTATCGTAGGAGTCCCCTTAAAAGTGGAGATATTACGATGACTATTTGTGCTTAACAATATTAGTATATCTTTGGGATTTTTACCTTAAAGTGGGGATTTTTCGATGCTAGGGTTGTGTTTAAACAAAAATTAGTGGGGAATCGTAGGAGCCCTTTAAATTGGGGGACTTTTCGTGCTATGTTGTGTTAACAATATTAGTTGGTACGATAAAGGGAGAACTTATGCAACTTTTGGGTGTCTTTTTCCCGGAAACTTTTTCACCAGCCAATGGTTCTTCGTCCAATACAAAAAAACAACAGAAGTTTGGGAGAAATTTTTTTGGGGAAATCAGTCCCTGGGAAAATTTGGTTTTCCCCTAAAAACGCCAAATTTCCACCTTTCTCTGTATTGGACTAAAGGGAAACCACGGGCGGCCCGAAACGTTTTCCAGAAAAAGTTCCCCTTTTTGTTAAAAAAAGAAATTCGTTTTTATAAATTTTTATGTTTTTTTTAAAAACCAATTTTTAAAATTTTTAAAGGGAAATCGCGGGGAAAAAACCTCTAAGTTGGCCCCCGTTTTTTTCCCTTTTTCAGCATAAGCCCTTTTCCCGATCTAAAATTTTTTTTTTTTTCTAAACCACTTTTTATACTTTTCCCACGACACTATGCAGAAAACCCCAAAAACTAATAAATACTTAAAGAAAAAAAAGTTGCAAAAACCCTTGGGTTTGGGAGAAATTTTACAAGAAAACTTTCAGGGTGTTTCGGTTTTTTCCCTGGGACCGTTGTCGGATAAAAATTGGGTGAAAAAAGATTAACAATGTTAGGAGACGGGGAAGCGGGTTGAGTGGAGGAAACAAAGGGTAGTAGTAGTGGTAGGTTTTAGAAATTAAAGAAAATTTGCGGCTGTATTGTGGGAATATAATAGGCAATATAGTATTAGTATTGATATTTTTGTTTTTACCGTGATAAGTAGTGAAAATTTAGTTTTTGTGAAAACTAGTAGTTCTAGTAGCAGCATTTTGTTGTAATTGCTGTTATGGGGGTTTTTGGGTAAAAAAGGGAGTAGCGGCAGGTATTTAAGAAAATAGTAGTTATAGTATTTGTTGTAGAATTTGCGCAATAATGCGGTAAATTCTTTTAAGAACAATCCTAAGCAGTTTGTAGTATTACTAGTAGAAATAAAGCACAGGGGGTAGTATAGTGTAGTAGTGCAGCAAAGAAGCATTTTAGTATTTGTAATAGTAAAAATACTATAGAAACAATAGTTTTTGCGTAGTACCCAGTAGTAGTTCTTTGTGGGAGCAATAGTAAGAGCAAAATTAAGTGGGAGAAATTTTTGTAGCAGAGTATTTTTAGTAGCATTTAGTATTAGCATTATCAGGCAGTATTTGGAAGTATTAGTAGCTTTGTGTTACAGTATTTAAAGCAGTAGTACCAAGTGTAGCATTTAGGGCATAGTGAAGAAAAAGCAAAAGTAAACAAAAATTTACCAGCAACCCCATTTTTCCAAAATAAGCGAAAAAAAATTTTTATTTATAAACTGTGAAAAATTCATTTCTGAAAATTTAGGGTTTAATTTAACACATCATTGATTTTAATTAAAAACTTAATTCTTTTTAAAATGGAAAACATAAAACCACTTTGTAAAAAAGCATGCCATAGGGTACAAAAGGGGGAAACCCACTTGTACTTTAGAAACCTACATATAAAAGCACAAAACCTTCTCAATTGCATACATCGCTTATTAACTTTAAGGGTTTTTTTACAAAAATGTTACTTTAATGAATTTTGCCCCCATTAATTACCCCAAAAAGAAAATATATATTCACAGGAATACATAAGCCCCAAGTATAAAGGAGGGGTTTAAAAGGGAAATTTAAAATTTAAGATACGGAGGACAGGGGGGGTTTTGAAAAACCGATGTAAAAAATTACTGAGAGGAAAAATGACAAGGTCAACTTTTTGGCCAAAACAATTCAGGGGGGAGACACAGGAAACAAGGGTAAACATCAGAAAAGTAAAAGGGATGTTGGGAAAAATTTTTTCAGGCCTTAGGGGTTGGGTAAAGGAAGTGGAAAAATCGGCAGATTTAAAGGGAGGGGAAAAGCGGGAATTCATACAAGGGCTTTTTTTAGAAGGTTGAAAGTAAAAATTGGAGGGCCCCTTGGGAGTGGGGGCCCAATTTTGCCCCCAAGGTGAAAAACCCCGAAGATCCGGGGCCGGGAGCTAGGGTCAAAACCTGCAACCAAAAATTTAGGTAAATTTAAAAATATAGGGGGAACAAAAAACATAATTGGGGGGGAAATTGCCTTTTTTAAATATTTTGGGGGGGAAAATGTTTTAATAAAATCCCAAAACATAAACAAACCCCGTGTTTTCAAATGCCCCCCCACAAAAACAAAAAACACGCCCCGCCACACACCCCAACACAAAAACAAAACACCACACACACACACACACCACCCCACACCCACAAAAAACCCACACAAAACACACACAACAAAAACCACACGGGAAAATCCTTTTACATAGCTTTAAGCGGGGTTATGATAAACCCAAAACGGTCGGGGTGGGTGCCCCCTTGTAGCGAATCTTTGAAAAAGGGGGGGCCGGGAAAGCTGGGGAAACCGACCCCCCAACCCCCTTTGGTGAGTAAAAACTAGGTGATAAAAACAAACCACTACAAAAACAACCTCACACACACACCACAACCACACCAAACACACACACCACACCCCACACACACAAAACACACACAAAAACGGGTCAAGGACCCAGGTAATAAAGGCAAGGGAAAAGGAAGGAGGAAGAAAACAAGAAACGCCCGTAAAAGTTTTGTGGGGGGAACTCAACTTTGGAAAATTAAAAGGGAAGTTTTCCCACAGAGGAGCAGAAGGGGCTCCAGAAAGACGGAGAGGTGGGGTACACCACAATGTGCTGGCCAACATTTCCAAAACCCGGGGAAAGAAGTGAAGAGGCTTTGAGTGAGCTAGATATTTAAAAAGAAAAGGGGGTTTCGCTACTGAAGAGTGACCCGAGCGCTATGTGTACCCAAACGCAATTTCAAATAATCTATCGAAAAAAGGGAAAAGCCGGGGTTTATGGAAGGGACAGAAAATGATGGGTCCCTTTTTTTTTAAAAAAGGAGAAAGGGGGGAAGCACTAAAAACAAAAAATTGGGGTCACTGACATGTTTAGTTTTGCAAGTTTGGGGAAATTATCAGAGAAGAGTAATTGGGAACCAAAACCAAAAAAGAAAGGAATGATCTCCCCAACGCACCCCAACAGGGTTTTAGGGCCGGGGGAAAATCCTGTGTCAAAAACCTACTGGAGTTCTACGAAAAGTGTGTGCAAGGGGGAAAAGGGAAAAGAGAGAGGGGGGGGGGGGGGTTTTGCTTTTTTTTTGGAATGTAAGGGGTTTGGGACACATTTCCCCACACAAGAAAATTAAAAGTGCAAAACTGGGGGGAACCGGGAAAGGGATAACAAGGAAGGCTCTAAAAAATAAAATTCAGGGAATACTTGTCGGAAGACAGCAGCGAGTCATGGAACTTTGGCGAGGTGTAGAGTGGGCACCTGTGAAAAGGGGGTCCCCAGGGGTCAGTCCTGGGGCCAGTGCGTTTTTTGGAAAAAGTTAACGACATGACGGGAAAGACTCAGAAGTGTCCCCGTTTTGCAGATGTGGGGGAAGTTGATGAGAATAAAATTTATTCGGAAAGAAAAACCCGGGGAGAACTCCCAAAAGGGGGCTGGACAGGTGCAGCTGGTCCACAAAATTTGGGTCTGGGGTTTTAACCCCAGAAGTGCAAAGTCATGAAATTTGGGGCCCCCTAAAAACCCCCCAAAACCCCCCCCCCCCCCCCCTTTTCCCCCCCCCCCCCCCCCCCCCCCCCCCCCCCCCCCCCCTTTTTAAGGGGAAAGGGCCCCCGGGTTACCTCAGAACCAAAAATTTGGAAATCTTAATTAAAAGGAATTCAGGGGACCCCCCCTTGACACCCGTGGGGAACCCCCAAAAAGGCCCATTTTTTGGAAGTTTAGGCCCACAATGGGGAAGGGGGGGGAACCCCTTTTACCCCCAATACCAAACACGTAAAAAAACTAGATAAAGTACAAAAGTTTTCAGAAAAACAAGTTTCCCCCCCCCCGAGCTAAGAGGTATGTCCACGAGGAGTGGTTAAAGGGGAAAACGACCTGACGGGCAATGGGGCGGAAGGAAGGGGGGGCATGATAACGACATATACCCAATGCTAAGGTTTTGACAGTTGGGACAAAGACGGATGTTTTCCCGAGAAGGGACACAGCAAAAAAGGGGCACGTTGGAAAATTTGAAGACCCCCAAATGAATCAAAAAGGAAGGTTTGGAAGTAAATTTTTTTAGGCCAAAAGTAGGGCAAGAAGTAAAAATAGTTTTTTTTGGGGGAAACGGAAAGTATTGGGCAGGATCAAACATTTTTTTAAGAAAGTAGTTTAAGTTAAGGGTTAAAAGGGGAAAATGAAAAGGGTTGGGAAAAGTGAAAGGCGGGGGTCAGGGCTATGACTGACCCTCTTTCCCCAATTTGGGGGTTCCTTTTGGGGAACACAAAACACACCACACACCCCAAACCACCCACACACACACCACACACACACAACACAAACGTTTTACCCCACACACAAAACCACACACACCCACACAAAATACACATACACCACTATACACAACAACACACAAGCACACACACACACACACACACAAAACCCCACACACCCCACACACCCCAAAACACAACACACACCCACCGTAAGGGCACTACAAAAAGAGAGAGGAGAAGGATGAACCAGCAAGGTGGGCTTAGTTTTTTTCCCCCTTGAGTAGTGCAGATATCGGGACATCACTTTTGAAAGACCCCTTGGGGGAGTGACCACGTGGTTTTTTGCTTCGAATTTCACAGTAGAGCTACAAGGGAGGGGAAGCAGGAAGGCCAGGACGAATGAAACCCCAAAACAAGAAAAGGGGGCTTAAAAGGAATGGGGGAACCCACCTGAACGGGGTTCAGTGGGACAGAGAACTGGCAGGGGAAAATTAATGAGTTATGGGAATATTTTAGCAAAAAAAAGCAAGGAGGCTGAGGGAGGGTTTGGGAAAAAGGGGGAACAGGATTTAAATGAGAAAAACCAAGGATGGGGGCCAGGGGTTTCCCAAAAGGGGCAGGGAGGCAAAAAAACCCAAAAGTGCTAGGGAATGGAAGAAAAAATAAAGGCAAAGGACTCAGGAGGGAATTTAAGGGGGAAAAAATCGTAGAGCCAAAAAACGAATAGGCCCCAGATAAGAAGGGGGCCCCAAAAACAAAAAGGGAAAAAGGGCCCTAGCAAACGAAAGCCAAAAACTGACCCGAAACTGTTGTACAGCCACATCAGGAGGAAAACCCCCATTTAAGGACCCGGTAATCAGGCTAAAAGGGGGAAGGGGGAGAGACAAAAAAAATGACCGGGGGGGGGTAAGTTGGGAAAAAATTAACAAAATTCAAAGAAGTGTTTACAGAGGAGACAGAAAGGGAAATCCAAAAAACGGAGGGTTGGGGGAAAACCACCAAGTGGGTGGACACAGTGCAACAATCGAGGAAAAAGTGAAGAGGCTTCCGAGTGAGCTAGATTTTCCCCCCAAAAAGGGAATGGGGGGCCCAAAAACAATCCCCCCATGGGGGATTGGGGGAGAGGGGCAGAGGCGTAGTGTAAACCCCTAACAAAATATTCAATACATCATCGAAAAAGGGGATTTTCCCGAGGGCTTTTGGAAAAACGCAAAAAGTAGTCCAAACTTTAAAAAAAGGAGGGAAAACTGAAGGGGTTTAAAAATACATCCCCTGTCAATTGGGCATGTTTTGTTATGCAAAAACATGGAGGTGTTCAGGGGGAAAAGTTTGGAATCCATAGAAAGGAATTTATCCCTTTAAAAAGCGCCAAAATTGGGTTTTGGGAGGGGGGTTTCCTGTGTCACAAACCCACTGGAGGGTTTTATGAAGGTTTACTGCAGTTTAAAACCCGGAGAGAGGGGGGGGTGGGTTGCATTTTTTGGAATGAAGAAGGGGTTTGGGCAAAGTTCCACACAAAGGATTGGTTGCAAAAAACCCCGGGAAAAGGGCCCCAAACAAAGGGGTTAAAAAGGGAAGGGGACCCACAAAGGATCAAACCCAATTTCTTGAAAGGAAACCCGCCCCGAGTCCTTTGGTTTCGTGGGGTTGTCAGAGGGGGCCCGGGGACCAGCGGGGGCCCCCCCGGGGTTGTCCTTGGGGCCCGTTCTGTTTTGGGGGGGGGTAAGAATTTAAGGAAGGGAAAAGGGTTTGGGTGGGTTTGTTTGGGGGTGACGGGAAGGTGTGGAAGAATTAATTTGATCGAAAAACCAGGCAGAACTACAAAAGGGGTTGGACAGGTTTCAGACCTGGGCCAGCAATTGGGCTCCCGGGGTTCAATCCCACCAAAATGCAAAGTCTGAAGATTGGGGGAAAGGGAAAGAAGGCCGGGCCCCCCCGGGCGGAGTTTCAGTTTAGGGGGGCAGAGACTAAAAATACCCCCCTCAAGGAAAAAAAACCCTTGGGGGGATTTTAAAACCCCCAGGCCCTCTCCCGAAAGGGACATCAACCAAATAACTGGGTGCGCATTTTGGGCGCCTACAAAAACCCCAGAACAAACATTCCGACATCTTTAAAAAAGGAATTTATTCAGGCCCCTGTACCCGGTAAGTTTGGCCCAAAATTGAAGTATGGCGGCCCCCGATTGGAACCCACACCTGCCCGCAAAAGTGGGGAAAAAAACTAGAGAAAGTGCAAAGGTTTGCAAAAGACTAGTCCCGAGTAAGAGGGATGCCCACGAGGGAGGGTTTAAGGGGAAAACAAAAAGACGACACTGGAAGGGCAGGGAAGATGGGGGGACATGATAACGCAAACAAAAAAATGAGAGGAATTGACAAAGGGGGGACAAAGACAGGGTGTTCCCGGATGGACACCCGTAAAATGGGGAAAACAGTTGGGGAAGGGTTTTTAAAACACAGATTAATCCCCGGGGATTTTTGGAAGTATTTCTTCAGCCACAGGTAGTCAGGGAAGTGGGAAAAGTTTTTTAAAAACGTTTTTAGTGGAGGGGAAGATCCAACATTTGCTTTTAAACAGAGGTTGGGTAAAGCTTACGGCCCAAGGGGAGGGGGTTACCTAGTAGCGATCAATGAAGAGGCGGGGGGCCGGGGCTCGGGCTCGCCCCCGCAACCCCCCTAGGTGATTTCAATTTAGGGAGGACACACACACACCCAACCCCACACGCACACCTTAAAAATTTTCAACACCTTTTTTAAACCCCCATAAAAAACATTTTTCCCAAAAAACCACAAAAAAACGTGCACAAAACACACACCTAAATCTTAACCTTTTTCACACATAATTTCCAATTTCGACACATAAATAAACAAAAAAGTAAAATCACACCACACAAACCCACCCCACACACACCCAAATCACACAAAACCACCTAAATATAAAAATACAAAAAATAAAAATTTTTAACCATAAATTTTCACATAATTAAACACACAAACGTACCCAAAATAAAAAAACACCTAAAAAAAAAATCTTTTCTTAAAAACACATCAACACACATACAAAAAATACACATAAATACACACAAAAAAACGTACAAACACACACACACACAACACACACACACACATACACACCCCACAAACACCTTTAAAACTAACATACCACAAATACAATCCCCTTACAAGCCCCATACCATAAATTTCACAAAAAGTACACACAACACACACCCCAAAAAATTTTTTAAAAACTAACTTTTCACACACATTCAATCACACATACAAAAAAACATCACCTTTAAAAAAAACCACAAACGTACACACACACACACACACACCCCCCACACAAAAGTTTCACACACACAACCCCAACACACACACAACCCAAATACTTTAAAACACACAAACAATCCCCAAAATAAATTAATACCAAAATTTCACATAAAAACACAACAAAAGTACACAACCCCCACAAAAAAACTCACAACCCCCTAAATTACAACACCCCCCATACAAACACACATACAAACACTTTCCAAAATTAAAAAACACCAAAAAACGTACCACAAAACAAACACCACACACACCCCAAATAATAAAACACAAAAAATCTTTCTTTTTAAAAAATACACATAAATACCACACAAACGTTTCACACACACACACAGGTTTCCCCCAAAAAAATAAATATACTATTTTTTTAAATTAATATAAAAATTTTCTCGGGGGGTTTGGGATTGTTAAGTGTGGCAAATATAAAATTTTTTTTTAAGGGGGAAAATTTTTTGGGAATTTTTTTGAATGTTGGGGGGGGTTTTTTTTGGTTTAGGAAAAGGAAGGGTTTTTTTTAAAATTAAGGGGTTTTAAAAGGGGGAAAAATTTTGGGGGGAAGGGATTTTTAAAAGGTGGGGGGTTTTTAAAAGGGGGGGGGTTTTGGGGGGTTGGGTTTTTTTGGGGGGGTTTTGATTTTAAAATGTTTTTTTGGTGGATATTGAGTGTTTATATTAAAGGGTTTTTGGGGGGGAAATGTGATAGGGTGATACTTTGCAGTGTTTTTTTTTAAAAATGTTTGTGTCAGCAAAAAAGGTTTTTAGCTGATATAGCAGTGATTCTAATACAAATTGTGTTACTAATATGAAACATGGGAAACTGATACTAGCAGTGTTTTTTTAAAAATTAGTAAAAAAGGGGAAGTGTTAGGGAGTTGTTTTTGTTTAAAAATTTTTTTAAAAATGTGATTTTGATATTTTGAGTTGTACTTGATTTAGGATACTAATGAACTAGATAGTGCTACATTGATAGCTGATTTTCTAGCAGTGTTTTTATTAAATTTGGGCAACAGTGAAAGCTGATACTTGATTTTTATTAAAGATGTCCCCTTGAATTTGGGTGAAAACTCCACCCCCTTTTATTAAAAAAATCCCCCGTCTTTTAGATACTTCCATTTGCAAACCCGGTGCTCAATTCTGCAGGGTTTTTCATTTGGGAAACCCTGTGGCCCCTCTTTCCCTTTTGTTCCTCCTTCACCTTGTTGGGCTTTTTCAACCCTGCTGCAAACTCTCCACGTTTTGTTCTCCCGGGCCCCCCGGGTGGCCAATCTCTCCACCCCTTTTGTCATCTCTTTTTAACCCCCGCATCCCCCACCCGCTTTTGTCCCCCCCCTGCCACAAAGCTCCCCTCTCTCAAAAAACCCTTTTTGGTTTTTCTTCACCTTTTTTTTTTTTCATCCTAAATTTTCTTCCCCACCTTTTGTCAACTTGAACCCGTCCTTTTTTAATTCTTTTTTGGGGCTTTTCCTTTATACCCCCTTTTTTGTTCCTTGGCAATTTTAAGAAACAAAATTTTTAATTAACTCCCTTTTTGTTTTAAACTTTAAAGTTAGGGGAAAACCAAAAATTTAAAATTTTCAACCCTTTTTGGGGGGAAAATTTTTTTTTTTTACAAAAGTTAAACCTTTTTTCCATATTCCCATTTGGGGGGGAATGAATTGTTTTTTTCCCTTTTAAAAAACCCCCTGATTTTGTTTAGGGCTTTATCAATCTGGGAAAAGGGTAAACAATTCCCTTTTTTAAAATTAAAAAGGAGCCCTTTCAATATTGTCCAAAAGGATTTAAAGTCGGGTTAAAATTCCCTTTTGGAAAAGGAAAAAGGGAAAGGGGAAAAACCTGGACGGAAAAAAGGGCTTTGGTTTCGGTTCCCATCTCTTCCCCCCTTGTGTCTCTCGCCACCCTGCGTCATCTCTCCCCCCGTTGATCTCGCCACCTGCTGTCATCTTCGCACCGTTGTGTCATCTCTGCAAACCCTGCTGTCATCTTTTCGCACCGTTGTGTCATCTCTGCCACCCTGCTGCCATCTCTCTTCACCTTCTGTCATCTCTCTCCCCTTTTGTGTCATCTCTGCAACCCTGCTGTCATCTCTCTCACGCTTGTGTCATCTCTGCCCACCCTGCTGCCATCTCTCTCACCTTCTGTATCTCTTTCCCCTTTCCCAGTCATCACCCTCACCCTGCTGTTATGTCCTCTGCTGCTATCTACGCAAAACACTGCTCTCACTTAACTCTTTCTTGTTCTCATAATCTTCAAAAGTTATTTACATCCTATATATATATAAACAATATCACACCACTTAATTTGAATACTGACTTGTACAAGATACCTTTTATATATTCAAATTTTATATGAAAAGTTTTTCCTTTGGAAAACTTGTTTTTGTTTAGCGGCATTATGGAAATTCTGAAGAGAAGGGCAATTACGTTGTAAATTGACAAAAGGGAGTCCTTCGATATGTCTAAAGGCTTAAAGTCAGGGAAAATCAAAGGATGGACAGTAGGAGAAGCCTGGGCTTTGGTATCGGAGGTGATATCTTCATTTTCATCTAACAAGTGAACCGGTGATCCTACTACCTCGCTTTCGAGAGTAGCATCACTGGTTTTTTAAAAATCCCACATAATCTCGCGAGACATTGTCTCATCTGAACTTTCGAGGGGCTTCTCTGACTCTACGGAAGAGGATCAAACACTTAATCCACTTTGGTGGATGAAAGGTCAACCTCAGAAGGAAGAATGGCACCTTTTACATTACCTATTAGTACGGAGCAAGAAGTGATGGGAGCTAGTACGGCTTCAACCAACCTGTGAACCATTTAGACCTAATGTAACAACGGATGGTAGGAAAAGTGTCCGTACGGCCCAAGTAGTCTGAAAGTATAGCAGAGGAATGAGTTTTCTTTTAAAGGGTTTGGGAAACAGCTTATCAGAAATGACTATACATGTGCATCCAGTGTCCTCGTAAAATGGTAGATACATTAAGACCATTAACTGTTCCTGAACAGAAGGGGGCTTGGTCATTCCCGTCTTTAAAACATCTTCCAACTTTTTGGACCTTCTTAGAAGGGACGATCTGGACGTTTATGTCCCTTAACACCACACAAAAGACAAACAGGAATAAAAGAAGTCATTTTAAATTTTCCCCTAGAGGCTTTGATTTCTTCAGGTTCTGATGAACCCTTGCCCCTTTGGGGTTTGATCCCTTTAGGTCTTTTTAGGAATTGTGAGCCTCAGCATACAGGTCAGCAGCCTCAGCAACTTCCTCAGCTTTAATCAGGTTACGTTTTCTGATGAATGTTCGTATCGATGGGAAGAGCTATCAGGAACTGGTCAGCAACCATTGAAGTCTCTAAGAGATTCATAACTGTGATTTAATTCCTGAACTCTCTATCCAAAAGTCGAACAAACGAAAGAGTGTTACCTGTAACGCTGAAAATTCTGGCCAGGCTGTAAGGTGGCATACCCGAAATCTTTCCTGTAAGAATTAGTGGTTTTTTGATATGCTTTAAGGATTGCCTTCTTCAGTAGGTTATAATTACATATGATATCCTGCGACAAAGTTGGCCATTCACAGAGGGTTTGCGGTATTTTCAAACCTGATAATGTATGAGTTATGTCTTCCCCCCTCTGTGAAAGGGGGGTAAATTAGGTGTTGATTATATTCACTACTGCACGTTGTTCCTTACTCCTTCCTCTAATTGTTGTTGTGTAAGTGTTAACTTTTTATTCTCCAATTTAAGGCGAGATTTTTCGAGCTCGCGGGTCCTTTTCTCTCTCTATTAACTCATGTTCTCTAGATTTTTCTCACGTTCTCTAGTTTTTTTCCTCACGTTCTCTAGCTTTTTCCTCAACTTTCTCTATCCCTTTGCCTTTTTTTCCCCAAGTTCTCTTTAAATTTTTCCCGCCCTCAGTACTTGTTGTTCCCACGTTCCCAGCCCCTTTTCCCCACGTCTTTTTGGTTTCTCGCTCTCTTTTTAAAAGTCTTTTTGGATTTCCTCTCAATTCTCTCATCTCCTTTTTCTCTTCTCTTTCCTTCTCTCCACCCTTTTTCTCTTCCTCTTTCCCCCTTTTTAGCTGTCTTCTTCTCTTCAATTCTCTCTTTCAAGTCTTTCCCGGATCTTAGCATAATGAAAGATTCTAAATTTTTCCTGTTTTTCCTAACTTTTTCCCGTTCATCCAAAATGTTTTTTCCATCTTGAAGAATAACTTTACTTCGGGGGGAAAGGCGGGGTTTAAAGAAAAGGAGGGTTTAAACCTGCTCCGCTCAAAAATGAAAAAAACCAAAGGGTCGATTCCTGCTTTAATTAAACATATTTTTAAGAAAACGAAGGGTTTTAGCCGGCTCCGGCAAACAGTAAGTAGAATGGGGGGCCCCTTGACCATCCCCTTTTTCAAACAAAAAAAGAGTGCCCTATGACGTTCCCTTGATATAATGAAGAGCTAAATGAAAAAAGTTGTCACGGGAAAATCTAGGTCCCTAGGTTTAAATCCCCAAAAGTGTTTCACTCACCCCCAATTAGGGGGCTTTTTTTAAATTATACCCTGTGACTTGTTTACAATAAATTGAACAAAACAATCAAAATTTTTTTAAATCCTGTACCGTAGCCCTACCATGAAAATGATTCCCAGGGCGGGGTGGTAACCGTTGTTGTATGCAGCGTTAAAGTTCCAAGGTAGATTCAGATGGGTTTAAATTTGATTCAGTAGATTTGATCCGGGAAAGGTCGCCATTTGTGAAGGCTTACTAGGCCTTAAAAACTTCGACAGTATTACCAAAGGTGGCTCCCCCTGGGAAAAAATTTATGAATAGAAAAAAAAATAAAAAAAACCAAACCCAAAAAAACCTTTTTAATAGAAAAAAAAAAATGTAAAACACTAAATAGAAATATTAATCCACATTAAAGAAAATAAAAATGAAAAAATAAATGATAACGAATTCACGCTAATGTAAAAAAGGGGTGTTGGTTTTGGTGACAGTGTTGAAATCGAGCCTTTTGCTGATGATGGGGGGGGGGGGTCCAGGGGTTGGGTTTTCCCCCACTGGCTATTCTTCACAGGAAGAGCCCGAGTTTATCCGATGAAGGAAAGAGGTTTTTTTACCGCTGCAATGATTGGGGTTACTCCGCAATTTCATACGGGTGCACAGTAATTCAATAAAAAAGGGGACGTCTCCAAAACATCCGTCCCGTTCTTCTCGTTGTTTTACAGGTGACCCTACTGTCACCCAAGCTAAAAAGATAGACGGGTTTTACCCATGCTTAAATAATCACTCTCCATGGAAGTACGATACCCAAAAGACAGGGGTTATTACAACAGTCAACCTAGAGCAGACGAAAGGACTAAGTTTTTTATTGGTCAAAATGAAGCTTATAACCAATAAATCCACTAGAATACAAGGCGGCATTTATTACGATGTTTGGGGGTGTGATTGAGTGATTTTCTTTTGACCAAGCCCCACAGTACCTTTCGGGGGGGGGGAGGGGAAGAAGGGGGGGAAGGGGAAAGCGGGGGCTAGACTGACCCACCTTAACAAGCACCGGGGTCAAATATCACTTTCAGGAGGGGGGAAAAAAGGGGAAAAACGGGAGCGTGATTATCCCACCTTAAAATAGTAGCCGACAGTGAAACTATTTGTTTCTTATTGCTACTCCTATCTATTGAACTTTTCCCTCGCGTATCCTTAAAACAAATATATTTAATATTAACGAAAAATTTGTTTCCAATCACATTGGGTTTTCAAAAAGGGAAAGATTTGAATGATGAAATGGCCAAGTTAATCTTCAGAGAGGGGGGTCGCAGTTTGGGAACAATAAACAGAAGAACTTAAAATAGCTTTATGACTAAAACTGAGGGGGACGACACCGTCAGTCATTGTCATCATTCTATCCTGCAGGAGAAGCACATGTTATGGGGCATCCAATAAAAAAAATCTTTGGGTGTCAACTTCCCCCCCCGCGGGTTACAGTATCTTTGGGAGTTTAAACACCACCCCCAGATTAACCAAACGAAAGTAATCTTGCCCAATAGACGAATGTAAACCCTTCGTCATATGTACTGGAAAATATAAAATTAATGAATTCAGAAAATCTCCTCGGAAAAAGTCAAATACCTTTACTTTGCTTACGTAAAAAAAGCTTTTTCATTTTTTGTGTGTTGTGTGTGTGGGGTGTGTGTTGTGTGGTTTTGTGTTTTTTGGGGTGTGGGTGTGTGGACTCACCTAGTTGTGGGGTTTCAGGGTCGATTCATAGCCCTGGCCCGCCTCTTCCCTGGGCGCTACTGGGTCCCCTAAAGAACCAAATTTATCATACCCCTGCTTAAAGCTATTATGGATCCTGCCTCCACAAATCCTTCCCCAAAATACCCATTCCCGACTACTTGTGATAAGAAAAATTTCCCAACATCCCCTGGATTCATCTGTGCCTTCAACTTTCAACTGTGTCCCCCTTTTTGTTGTCCCATCTTGGACATTCTTCTCTGTCCCCTCGTTATTCCTGTCGTATTTTTATGTGTTTGGGTTTTTCAAAACCCACACCATGGTTGGTGTTACTACCACCCACACCATGGGTATGGTTTACTACCACCCACCCATGGGATGGTGTTTCTAACCCCC
>NW_026479337.1:0-10020 GCF_026875155.1 Cherax quadricarinatus | reverse complement strand
CATACAAAAGGAACGTGTAGGGGGGTGATAAATTTTAAAAATATATGTTAACGGTTGTGCGAAATCCGGAAAGCTTCCCCTTATTCCATACATTTTACCCCGCCTTTTCTTCTTCAATATATATAAGAAAAGTGATGAATGGTAATAAATCTCTAATGCGACGAATATAAAAATTTGTGTACCTGGGAGTATGTATATGTTGTATGTCTGTATATATGTATGTATTCTTTTGCACTCTTGCATGTATATTTTTGTGCATATATGTATATTAATACAAGTTTCGTACTTATTGGTGTGTTATTATATATACTTGCAAATGTGTATATATTTTATGCATGTGAATATATTCGTGTTCGTGTTAATATATATATACGTGTGTGTATCCATAAGTGTGTATACTTACTTGTGCATGGGTATGTACTTGTGTATGTTTGCTTGTGTATATGTATGGGGAGTGTGTGAATATATGCTTTTATTTAAGTACTGTATTACCTATATATGAGATAATTATTCAGTTGTATCTCCCTCTAGGTAAGACACTAATATCAAAAGTTTCAATCCGATCTAGTGAGACATTCTTCTCTTAAACCACGAAATCCAACGTTTCCAAATTTTAACTATAATTGTTCTTGCACTGACACAGACTAGACTTCCAGATCATCATACTTCTTAAAAGTTGCATCAGAGTAACGATTAATAACGTTCACAGGCGACAACCTCATCATATTCAACCAGAAAACGTTCTTTCTCATTCGAAAAAAAAAAAAACTTGAAAACTAGTACTGACACACTCCAGAAATATTCGTTATCGTCTACTGAGCACTAGACACAGGTTGTTAAATTCTGAAGCCGATTGGAAGAGGCCTAGTCAACTTATTACAAGGAAATGAAATCTAGAAATAAGCTATATAATGTTATTTATATCAGGAGGGAACACTAAAGCTGCAGTGGTACATAGTTCCTTGGGGAATGGAAGGTAGTCAGAATTAATCTACAGTAGGAGAGAAGTAGCTTCCTTACCTGAGATCAAGAGCCCGTACTTACCGTCAGGACACTTCCTGGAAGGAAATGGACTACAAAACACAAGGAACACAGTGCACCCACATCTGTGATCAGTAACTTGAACCTTGCCTTAATGTAAGTACACAAGCACTCATAATTTGAGTATAATAATAATAATAATAATAATAATAATAATAATAATAATAATAATAATAATAATAATAATAATAATAACACACAAATAACCCGCACATAAAAGAGAGAGCTTACGACGACTTTTCGGTCCGTTTTTGACCATTTAAAAAAGTCACACAAAACCAAAAGTTGTAGCGGGGCCCGGCTAAAAAAGGGCAGGAAGGGGTTGGGTGGTGTAGTAAATTAGTACAAGAAGGTATATAAAACCGACAAGATAAAAATTAAAAACCCCCAAAAATTGGAAAACCCCCCTCGGTGGTTGGGGAACCTTCATTTGGGGCCCTCCCCGTTTTATTAAATTTTTAAACCATTTTCCCCTTCCTTTTTTGGTTTGGGCTTTCCTTTTTTCCTTTCCTTTTTCCTGTAAGCTCAAATAATTTTTCCCCTTTCCCCCTTTAAATTTTAAATTTGAATGGGTTTCCCTTTTTTCCTTTCTTCCTTTTCCCCGGGAAAAATTTTCCTTTCCCCTCGTTTTTTTCCTTTTCCGTTTCCCCTTTTTCCTTTACGGGAAATTTTTACATTTCATTTTTCCCTTTTATCATGGTCCCCTTTCCAAAAATTTTCTTTCTCCCCCCCTTTTTTTCCTGCCCCCCGCATCTGTAATTTCTTTTCCTTCCCAAAATTTTCACTTTCATTTTTCCGGGGTTTCTACCCTTTTGGTTTCCCCTTTCCCTTTCTTAAACTTCCCCTCCCCTTGAAAAAGTATTTTTCCCGCCCCCAAAACTTTCTTTTTCTCCTAACTCTTTTTTTTTTCCTCTACCCCTTCCCCCCCTTCCCCGTTTCCGGGTCTTTCAATTTCCTTTCCCCCTCCGTCCTGTTCAATTTCCTTCCCGCCCCAAAAATTTCATTTTTTCTCCAACTAACCCGTTTATTTCCACCCTCCCTTTTTTACAAGAGTTTCCCCCTTTGGTTGGTCTTTTTTTTTTAAAAGTCCCCCTTTTTCCCTTAAAATTTTTCCCCTTCAAAAACGTGTCCCCCGTTTTTTCCCCTTTAAAAACAAATTTCCTTTCCTTTTTGGTTTGGGCCCCGGGCCGCCTCA
Organism: Cherax quadricarinatus; assembly: GCF_026875155.1. Lineage (NCBI taxonomy): Eukaryota > Metazoa > Arthropoda > Malacostraca > Decapoda > Parastacidae > Cherax > Cherax quadricarinatus. The sequence continues at coordinate 7,784 of NW_026479337.1, read as the reverse complement.
ATGCCTTTCTGCCACTCAAAAAATCTCCAAAAACCTTTGATTTTCGGCAAAAAATTCCCCCCTTCCCCTACCCCCAAAACCCCCAAAAAAAACCCCCGCCCCCGAAAAGGAAAAACCCTTTTAAACCAACTTTCCTTTTTGGAAAGGTTTTTTTTTTTTTTTTTTCTCTTTTTTTTTTTTTCTTTTTTTTCCCTTCTTTTTAAAATCTCCCCTCCCCCCCGTCCCTTTCCCTTTTATTTTTATTTTTCCTTTTTTTCCTTTTTTTTTTTTCTTTTCCCTTTTTTCCCCTTTTCCTTTTCCCTTTTTTTTTTTTCTTATTTTCCCCTTTCTTTTCCTTTTCCCTTCGTTGCCCCCGTTCCCCTTTTTTATTTCACCCTTCCCCTTCACGCCCCCCCTGTGCGTTTGGGCCTTCTCCCTTTTTTGGGGGGCACCACCCCTTTTCTTGCCCGTGGGTTTTTCCCCTTCCCTTTTTGTTTTATTTGACTGGTCGTCCCCTTACCCCCCCCCACTTCTACTACCCCACTATTTTTCTATTTACTACTATTTATTTATAAAGGGAAAATTAAGAAAAAAGGCGGTGTCTGGTGTTTTTGTTGGGGGAACGTTTCGCCATCCGTGGTGGCTGGAGGGGCCAAAACCCGCCCCTACGATAGGGATCCCCGGGTTTTTGCGCATGTGTCTTAATTCATCTTGTCGGAAATTTTTATACCATTCTTGTACTACTACAAACTATACTACCCCACCTTTTCCCTGCCAAATATATACCCGTCCTGCCCCACTTCGGTTAGTGTGACTTTGTAAAGGCCCAAGTCGGCCCGAAAGGGTTCGTCGTAAGCTTCTCTTTTTTAATGTGCGGGTTTTTTGTGTATCGTTCCAGTCAGGTTTATTGTGCCTTTTTTTTGTTATTAAAAATAAAAACAATAAAAATAATAATAAAATTTTATTTTTTTAAAAAGGGCAAAAATTTTTCAACATCATTTCCGAAATCTTTAATACGGTCTGGATTTTTTGAGACTCTCTGACCGCGGGTTAAACCCCGGGCCCGGGGTTTTGGAAACAATAAAAGGGGTATACGGGGCCTAGCTGCCACAAGTAACGTATTTACTTTTTTAAAAACCCCCTTTTGTTATGCAGAGAATTTGGGGAAAATTGGGCCAAATTTTGCCGGTAAATGCGACCGACAACGGTTGACTAAACCCCCAGGAAACCTATTTTACAACTAGGTGAACGGGGGACAACAAGGGGTTTTTAATTTAAAAGAAACAAAGTCCCTAATTTTTACCCCCCGTACAGGGGGGGTCGGAAAAACCCTGGACTGAGTGCACTAACAAACCCGCAAGGGTTTCAATTTTTCAGGATGTAAACAATTTTCAATGGGTTTTTCCGCGGCATTTCGGGAAATCAAAAAGGTTTTTTTTTGGTATAATTTTCCAACATCATTAAAATTTCGACTGCCGCACATCAATAATTTAATTACTATTTTTAAAAAGTAATTTTTGGGTTGAAATCTTATAGTTCAAAATTTTAAATTCTCTTTCTGTATTCCAGAATTTTTTTCCATCATGAGCATTAAAACATTTTATGAGCAACACAATTAAAGGAAATAACGACGCCATGAATGATCAAAAAAACCTTAATTTTGTTTACAATGAAAAATAAAGGTGAAAATGTATTTTAGATAAAAAAAACCTAAAAGGGTTTCAAAATGTTGGGCTTAAACCCAGTTTTACTTAAAAAAATTGGGGGGCTCTCCCCCCAAATTGTGTGGCTCTCCCCCCACATTGTGTGGGCTCCCCTTTTCCCCTCCCCCCCACCCCCCCCCTTGTTTTTGGGTCTCCCCACACCTTGTTTTGGCTCTCCCCCCACTTGTGTGGCTTCCTCCCCCACTTGTGTGGGTTTTCCCCCCCAAATTGTGTGGCTCTCCCCCCACTTTTGTGGCTGAGGGCAATTGTTAAACTCTTTAAGGTTGTTCCCCAACCTGGGGACACTTAATGACCCCCCGCTAACCCCGGGGTTTTGCCCTCAAAATCACATATTTTACGGGGCACAAATGTTTTGGGGCTCACGCAACGCGGTTGTCCCCATTTGGGCCCCCGCGTGTTTTACTCGACCTAAAATGTACTCACCTAATTGTGGTTTTCCCGGGGGCGAGACCCAGCTCCTGCCCCCCCTTTCACTGGTTTTAATAGGTCCTTTCTCCCTCCTCCATGAGCTTTAAAAAAACATCTTTTTTAAAACTATGTATGGGTTTCCTGCCTCCACTACCTCACTTGCTTGGCTATTCCCCAAAATTCCCCGACTACTTTAAAGCTAAAGAAAAAGCTTCCTAAAAATCCCTTTTTACTCTTCTGGGTCTTCAAAAATTCCAATTGTGACCCCCTTTTTTTCTGTGTCCCCCTCGGGAAAAAAAACCTGTCCCCCTGTCCACCTTGTCTATTCCCGCAAAATTTTTTTGTATGTCGTTATGTCTCCCCTAACCCTCCTGTCCCCGTGTGTGTGTGTGTGTGCACGGGGCGTGCGCTTTGCGCGCTTGGGCTCAGTCTTTGAAGACAAGGGGGTCCCTTTAAATACGGAAAGTAGGTTTTGTGTCGGTTTACGGGGGTTGTTTTCCCGTTTTTTGAGAAAAAAGGGGGGGGGGACTTTTTCCGCTAGGGGTATGCCTACTCTTTTGAAGATTATGAAATTTTTTCTTATTAAAAGTTTCTAATATTTACCTCTATAATAATTACTGATGTACTCGGTTTTTGTTTGTGTGCGGTGTTTTTTAGCTTGGGGGGGGGGGGGGGGGGGGGTTCCTAGGCTACACTACTTTTTCGAAATATTTAGAAAAATTTACTAAAAAATTTTTTCAGTGTTTCCCCCATTCTATCTTGCTGGCCCCCTTTAAAGTTAGGGGGAGAGTGATGGTTTTTAACATACAAAAAAGCAGGGGGAAGGGCAAATGACTCTTTAGACACTAAAACAAAACAAAAACCCCACATAGACAAAATGATGTCACTGCACAAAAAATGGAGGCTCCGATGGTGTCTTTCCCTGAAATCCCCAGTTTGTAACTCCCCCTAAGTTTGAACTCCCTAATTTGTAATTTTCCTCCCGTTTTTAAAACCCCTCAGTTTGTAAAATCCCCATTTTGGGAACCCCCCTCATTTTTTAACTTTCCCCCTGTAAACTTTTAAAGTACATTCAAAAATTTTTATTTTTTTAAAAACTTGGTTTTTCATTTTTTTTTTTTAGTTTTTTGATCATAATAAATTTGAATTTTATTAACTTTTGATTCACCAAGCACCTCAACATGTCCCAAAAAAAATCTGTTAAAATTTTAATAAACCTAAATCCCAAATTTCCCCTTTTGTCCCAATGTCAAATTTCAAAAAGACCAACCCTGCTACGGTTACCCAAAGGGGCTGAATAGAGCTCTTTTGGTTTTTTTACCGATTAAACCCGGAGGAGAGAGGGGGTTTTTAATGGCAGATTTACCATACCCAAAAAAAAAAAATATTACTGCCATAAATGACGCCTTTTACACCCCAAAAAAAAAAACAACTCTTACAATGCCCCAAAAACTAAAACATACCAATAGAGAAAATCCCATACCAAGTGGTAAATACCACGGATTATATCATCAATACTCCTCCTCACAGGACTCAAAGAATGACTCTCCCACAGAAGGTCCGTCGTTTTATCCATAAAGATGATTACCATCGACCCATGATATTGAGCAACCTCCCTGATGAAGAAGATTGGGTAACACCAGAACCCTTCTATGTATACTGAGAACATCATCGCCCACAATTAGGGAGACATCTTATATAACAATCTAATGTAAAAATTATGCTATTTACTATGGCTGGACACCACCTGTAAGAAGCCATTGTCACGTAATTCTATAAACTGGCCAGAAAATTATTGCCTTCATTGTCGCATAAATATCCGTTGTGCAATCGCCAAAAAAAAAAAAAAAAAAATAATTGCAACTTGTATAGTTACTACCAGTTCAGAGTCATGTACTTATGAATCTGTTATATCTATGTGACTCTGATGGGTTAGTCTTATACCCCTTAAAGAATATCTTATCATTTCACGTACACTTTTTAAATTACACCAAAGTGGTTGGGCCACTTACCTTTTATATCCTACCTCTCCCCCCCTCCCACCCTTTTCCAATATTTCTATCCTTACCCATCCTTCTTCCTCACCCATCCTTCTTCCTCACCCATCCTTCTTCCTCACCCATCCTTCTTCCTCACCCATCCTTCTTCCTCACCCATCCTTCTTCCTCACCCATCCTTCTTCCTCACCCATCCTTCTTCCTCACCCATCCTTCTTCCTCACCCATCCTTCTTCCTCACCCATCTCACCAAAGCTCTGGTCTGGACAAGACAAGACTGTAGACACAACACCAACAACTGAGGTTTGACTAGTTTTTTTTCTTTCATTATTTATTGTATCACTCGTTTATGATCTTATTACTGCACTGCTGCTATAACCGACCAGATATTTGTATTTATTTTTATTTAACGTCCCAACCATGACCCATAAAATATATTTGTTTTGATTATTTGTGTCAACACTGCCGCCGGCAGCCTGACCAGCTGATTTTCCAGTAAAATCACCAGCATTCAAATTTAAATTGTAAAAATCTTGATCTTATCATATTATTCACTCTCTAGAAAGTTGTTACACTCTTGTAGGTATGTTCACTAATTCAGTTAACTACGATCACCACTAATAATCTTAGGACAGCCACTAGAACGCTAAATCCTGGGAGCACTGTTTAATAGTACTGCTTCACGTGTGTGTGTGTGTGTGTGTGTGTGTGTGTGTGTGTGTGTGCGTGTGTGTGTGTGTGTGTACTCACCTATTTGTACTCACCTATTTGTGGTTGCAGGGGTCGAGTCACAGCTCCTGGCCCCGCCTCTTCGCTGATTGCTACTAGGTCCTCTCTCTCCCTGTCCCATGAGCTTTATCATACCTCACCTTAAAACTATGTATGGTTCCCGCCTCCACTACGTCACTTTCTAGGCTATTCCACGGCCTGACTACTCTATGACTGAAGAAATACTTCCTAACATCCCTTTGATTCATCTGAGTCTTCAACTTCCAACTGTGACCTCTTGTGTCTGTGTCCCATCTCTGGAACATCCCGTCTTTGTCCACCTTGTCCATTCCGCGCAGTATTTTATATGTCGTTATCATGTTTCCCCTGACCCTCCTGTCCTCCAGTGTCGTCAGGCCGATTTCCCTCAACCTTTCTTCGTAGTACAATCCCCGTAGCTCTGGGACTAGTCTTGTTCTCTAATTTCTTGACGTGCTTGACTAGGTGTGGATTCCAAACTGGTGCTGCATACTCCAGTATGGGCCTGACGTAGATGGTATACAGAATCTTAAACGAATCCTTACTGAGGTATCGGAACGCTATCCGTAGGTTTGCCAGGCGCCCGTATGCTGCAGCAGTTATCTGATTGATGTGTGCCTCAGGAGATATGCTCGGTGTTATACTCACCCCCAGATCTTTTTCCTTTAGTGAGGTTTGCAGTCTTTGGCCATCTAAACTATATTGTGTCTGCGGTCTTCATTGCTCTTCCCCAATCTTCATGACTTTGCATTTGGCAAAGCAAGGGGTCCGAAAATTTGAAATTCGAACTGAACTCCCTATGGTGGATAGAGTAACTCAATAAAAGGTCACTGATCCCATATAAATTGATTTCTGATGGTTAGTTTTCGAGCAATTGCTAATCTCCGAAGACCGAAAATATTCGGCTGGGCCCGACAAAGGGATTAAAAAATTTTATGTTGCAAACTTGCAATTGTTAATAAAACACACCAAAACAATTTTTTAAATTTAATATACAAACAGACAATATAAAAAACATAAATGGAACTTGAATCAAAACATTTTTTAATTGTTACAAAAATATAAAAAGGAAGCAAATCTCAACAATGACAAATTGCAAAGGGATGCAACTTTCAATCCCTATATTCCTGAGATTCATTTGGATGACCAATTATTCTATATTGCTAATTGATGGTATGGTAGTCGCTGAAGCAATTTCTATCACTCTTTATCCAGATTTACTTTGCATACAGAACACTGGAATGAGGATGTGACCAATTTCTACGAGTGGCTGCAATAGTTGCAATCGTAATACCTTACTTTTTCTTCACTAATTTCTGTTTTTTGGCTGGCCTTTCTTCCTCCTCATCATCACTTGACACCTGTGCATCCGGTGGCAAGTATTCATCACCACTATCCAGCAATTCTGGTTCATCTACCTCTGCTTCTGAGTCACTCTCTTCAGAAACGCAGACATACCTCGACCTGCTGGTGGATGCTCCCCATAAAACAACTTCTCATTGATCTGGAAGGACATAGAAACCTCCTGTATAGATCCAGACCACTACAGAGTTCATATATGCAATTGAAATTTTTTTATAAATATTTATTTGACTAAAATTGGACATTCCCGGAAACTCGGGCAAGACCGAAATAATTCGGTATAAATGCTTGCATCTTTTTTCAACTGCATGCTACACTCATATTATGCTTCACACGGACTTTAGGTATATATAAAAAATATGCCTAAATATTTCATGTAAGCACTAAACCAACAATCAGTACTTACCGACATTGTAGAATGTATAATCCAAGAGTAGATAAGTAAGGGTGGAGGGAAAAATGCGTGTGTGGGCGGAGCCAAGCCACCAGTGTTTATATTTTGATCTCTCAACCAATGGGAAGGCGGCAGAAGCGAACTGTACTTAGCTGAAGAGACTCAGGGAAGGCTTGTGATTGGTTGGAACTAAAGAATGGGAAGCTGGCCGCGCGGGGCACGGAGTATGACACGCCCCCAAAACACGTAATTAATACCGAATTTTCCCGGCCAAGCATGATAAAGGGTTAACCCTTTATCATGCTTGGCCTTAAATTCAAGGAGCCAGTTGCTGGACCAGGCTTGTAGCCTGTCCAGGTCTCTTTGTAGTCCTGCCTGATCCTCGTCCGATTTGATTCTTCTCATTAACTTTGCATCATCTGCAAACAGGGACACTTCTGAGTCTATCCCTTCCGTTATGTCGTTCACATATACCAAGAACAGAACAGATCCTAGGACTGACCCCTGTGGAACCCCGCTTGTCACAGGCGCCCACTCTGACACCTCGTCGCGTACCATGACTCGTTGTTGCCTCCCTGTCAGATATTCTCTGATCCATTGCAGTGCCTTTCCTGTTATGTGTGCCTGATCCTCTAGCTTTTGCAGTAACCTCTTGTGAGGAACTGTGTCGAAGGCCTTCTTGCAGTCCAAAAATATGCAGTCGATCCACCCCTCTCTCTCTTGTCTTACTTCTGTCACCTTGTCATAAAACTCTAGTAGGTTTGTGAAACAGGATTTTCCTTCCCTGAAACCGTGCTGGTTGTCAATTATACACTTGTTTCTTTCCAGGTGCCCCACCCCACTCTCCTCCTGATGATCTTCTCCATGACCTTGCATACTATACACGTTAGTGATACAGGTCTGTAGTTTAGTGCCTCATGTCTGTCTCCCTTTTTAAAAAATTGGGACTACATTTGCCATTTTCCATACCTCAGGGAGTTGCCCAGTTTCAAATGATGTGTTGAAGATCTTTGTTAATGGCTCACACAATATCTCTGCTCCCTCTTTAAGGACCCATGGAGAGATGTTGTTGGTCCCTGCCTTTGGGTGTAATTCGCTAGCACTTTTTACCTCCCCTTGGTTATAGTACCCTCCAGCACTTGCTGGTGTGCCCCCCCGTTTTTGATTTCTTGG
>NW_026479327.1:7500-26681 GCF_026875155.1 Cherax quadricarinatus | reverse complement strand
GTGGGTCAAAAGGGGGGAGGGGGGGGGCGGCGTTGTTGGCTTTAGACTGGCAGGGGGCCTATGACAGAGTGGAAAGGGGAGCATTTGGAGCTATACTTGGGAGGCAGGGTTATGGGGAAGAAATAGTTAATTGGGTAACCACGTCGTACAAAGGAGCGAAGATGAGGGTACAGATTAATGGATGCTTGGGGGAGGAGATTGTAATGGGTAGGGGACTTAGGCAGGGGTGTTCCATGTCACAAATAATGTTTGCGTGCATTCAGGACCCCTTATATAGAATGGTTGAACGTTGTGTATGTAACATGAGTGGGGGTGAGGGGGGGGGTAGGGAAAGTGTGGCCTGGAATAATAGGATATATAAATGATACAACATTCCTGGTTCAGGAAGGGATGGCGTTGGGGGTTTTGGATGATGTGCAATTGTTTGGAAGTGCAACAGGGATGCAGGTAAATAGTGAGAAGTCAATGGTCATGGGGTTGGGTGATTGGGTGGAGGGGGGGAGATGTAACGTTGTGAGGAAACAGACGGTGTCTTTAAAAATTTGTGGTATCATCTGTAAGGATGACCTGGACGCTGCTCGAGAGGTAAGCTCAAATAGGTTGATGGAAAGGATCCTGGGGCATCTGGGCGCATTGCGACCTCATCATCTGACTCTCGTGCAAAGAGTGATTGTAATAAATGCATTATTGTATAGTAAGGTTTGGCACGTAGCAACCGTGTTCCCAATAACAGGGACGGTGATTGTGGGAATTCTGAGACGTGTGTTTAACTTTTTGTGGGGTTCAAGGTGCGATTGGCTGAGGAGAGAGGTTGTAATGTTACCTGTGTACCAGGGTGAGTTGGGGCTTATGGATCTGAGAAGGAGGGTTAAATGTGCGTTTCCTAAATGGGAGGTTTTGCGCGAATGAGTGAGGTGGGGGGCAGCTGAAAAAGTACATGATAGGTTGGGCAAGTTGTATGGTGGTGTGGATATGAGGGAATGTGAAACTGTTTTGAGGGCTTTGATGTTGGTTAGAGAACCCAGGAAAATTCGAATAGGGGTTTTGTGTAGGATGCTTGCAGGGAGGATTGTTGTACCAGTTGAGGGATTGTTCCCCATGTACAAGTGGAAGAATATTTTTCATAGGTTTAGCAAGCTGAAGTTAAAGCCTAGGGTGAGGGAGGTAATGTATCGTTTTCTGCATTGCATAGTTCCATCAGGGGAGGTACTAAGAACCAGAAGGGTAATTGTGGGCGGGAGGTGCGAAATCTGTGGGGTGGATGAGACAGCGTTCCAGGCAGTATACTTTTGTGAGAGATTGGAGGGTGTTAGGTATTGGTTAAGTATGGTGGTACAGGGGGTGGGGGGCCGAGGGGTGTCGGTTCTGCGTGCACTAAGCCTAGATGTGGGAGGGTTTGACGAGTGAGTCACAAGAGCTTTGGATTATATAATGGTGGATTATATATATATATATATATATATATATAATATATATATATATATATATATATATATATATATATATATATATATATCGTGGGTGATGAGGGGGAGGGATGTTTGTGAGGTGCGGAGGCCCGGTGGCCTGGTGGCTAAAGCTCCCGCTTCACACACGAGGGCCCGAGTTCGATTCCCGGCGGGTGGAAACATTTCGACACGTTTCCTTACACCTGTAGTCCTGTTCACCTAGCAGCAGATAGGTACCTGGGTGTTAGTCGACTGGTGTGGGTCACATCCTGGGGGACAAGATTAAGGACCCAATGAAAATAAGTTAGACAGTCCTCGATGACGCACTGACTTTCTTGGGTTATCCTGGGTGGCTAACCCTCCAGGGTTAAAAATCCGAACGAAATCTTATCTTACTAGCAGTAACGGTTTATCGTACGATGTGTCGTAACAGAGAACTGTATGGGAGGAGGTGGGCGAAGGATTTTTTGGAAGGTAATAGAATGTTAACATTAGGGTTTCTCATGAATCTGCTACTTGGGCTGAGTGAGTAAGGGGGGGGGTTTGGGGATTACATATGAGAAGAGAGAATTCAGGGGAACACAGCAGGGTCGCCTCCTGGAGGGAGTGAGAGTGAGGTGTATGTCGATATAGAAGGTGTAGATGAGTGGCATAAGTGTATGTAACATGTAAGTGGGTACAGAAAGCGAAGGTGATGAAATCAAGTAATTATGCAGTAACGTATGGAGAATTCTGTGATGTGTCAGGGTCGTCATGACCTTCTTAATATATTAAGTGTGAATGGTGTTAAGATTATAGGTGTAAGACCTTCCAGGAGCTTTTGGGTCTATGTAGATTGTACGTTTATAGCCTTTATTGGGCATGTTTCATGTGCGATATTGGTATCGCAATTAGAGGTTAATTTTTGTTTTGTTGTTTGTGTTTTGTGTTGGAGTTGAATGAGTTGACTTTTTTTAGATTATTAATGGCTCCTCTGTTATGACGGGGGAAAGGAAATGCTTCCATAAATTTGAAAGATCTTAAATTTTTGTAATGGGGAACGTATGTAGTTTTAGAGAATTTTTCCTGTTTCGCGGGTTATTTGGGAAAGACTACTATTTGTTTTAACTAAAATTTAGATTAGACACTCGTTTATGGGGACAAATGTGAAGGTTGTGTTTAAAAGGATTATTTTATGGAAAACATTTTTTGAATGAACCTTTGTCACAGATTTATAAGAACAAAGAACATAAGAAAGAAGGAACACGAAACGGACTACGCCAATTTTGGAGCAGGTCCTTTGTCCCACCCCCTCTTTGACCAATGCCCCACCCCCCGGATTCCAATGACCCCCCAAGATGATCATCCCCACTCAAGGAGGGGGATCACAGCACAGCCCCCAGCAGCAAAAGCGAGTCAGGTAAAAATCATACCCCCCCACACCCTTTTTATGTATTTATTAATTTTTTTAAAACTACAAACGTTTTAGCCTCAAAAACTGTACTGGGGTTGTTCCATCATCCAAAACTTTTCCCAAACCAGTGCTTTCCCTATACCCTTCCTGAATCGAATTTTTCCAACTTAAAACCATTGTGCGAGTCCTGTCTTGGCTGGAAATTTTCAGCACCCTATTTACATACCTTTATTTATTCCTGTTTTCCATTTTTCCCACTTCGTATACCCCCCAAATTTCTACGCCTTTCGAGAGAGTGCAGATTCAGGGCCCTTCGCTTCCCCCGGAAGATTTCTGAAATGGGATATTTTTGTTTTTCTTTTACGTTGTCCAGGCATTTATATCCATTCTGTAATACGGTGACCAGCTGGCAGCATAGCAAAATGAGGCCTAACCAAGGATTATGAGTTAAAGAAAAACCCTGGGATTTTATTATTTATTTTTTATAGATATGAACCCAAGAATTCTGTTAGCTTTATTGCAAACACTATGCACTTTTTGTCTTGGTTTTTAGTTTACTGCTAACCAGAACTCTTAAACCCTTTTTGCAATCGGTAGTTTAAGTCTACTTATTTAGTTTATATAGGGCATGGTTATTTAACTGTCAACATTTAGAACTTTGCTTTGTCAATATTAAACTGTCTCCCACTTCCCCGACCATTGCGTAGTCTATTCAAATCATTTTGGAGTGCTTAATGTCTCATTAGATGAAATTTGGGCGGTTTTTGGTGTCATCAGAAATTTGCTTATGTCGCTATTTATTCCCCCTTTTTTGTTTATGTAAAATTTAAAAAAAACGGCCCCACTGACCCCCGAGGAACACCCCCTTGTGACGTGCCCCCATTCTGATTTTCCCCTTTTTGAAACTCTTGCTGTCTTTTTGTCAGCCCTGCCTCTACCAGGAAAAAAAATTTTCCCCCTATTTTGTTTTGCCCTAAGTTTCCCCAAAGCCTTGATGTGGAACTCTATCGAAAACCTTCTAAAGTCCCTATAACAATATCATATCATTACCATGTCTACCTCCTCAAAAACCCTAGTGAAAAAGTTAGTAAATTCGTAAAACAGGAACGCCCCCTTTTTAAAAACCCGGGTTTAGAATCATTATCAATCTGTGCCCGTCAAGATGGCTAGAATTGTTCGGCAAATTTTTGTTCCAAAATTTTCCCACTAGGAGGTAAGTTTATTGTCTATGTTCGAAGCCCAAAGGGCTGTCACTTGCTTGTAAATAGGTATTACTTTGCCCTTTCCCTTTTTCAGGTTTTCTAGCAGTTTGTATGATATGTTAAAAAAATTAGCCAAAGGGCTTCCTTTAACACCTTCAAAAAGTTATCAGGACCTAGGGTTTGTTGGTTTCAGTTTCCTATTTGTTGAGAACCATGTCACTAGACTGCAAACGTGATGTTTATTTCATCCCTGTTTTTTGTAATTATTATTTTGGAATTTCGCTAGTATTTTCCTGGTGAAAAAATGGAGGAAGTAGGGATTTGAATTTCACACATTCCTTATCCTGTCAGTTTTTGACCAGAGTTACTTTAAGGGGCCAAACTTGCCCTAATCTTATTCTGTATACCCAAAAGAACCCCCTTTTGGGTTGCTTTGAATCCCCTTTCGACCCTTGCCCAATAATTTCCCCTTTTTTCTTTTCTTATTCCCTTTTTTTTTTTTTCTCTTTGTTGAATTATTTATTTTTAACGCCCCTCCCTCTTTTGATCGCCTAATATGCCTCTCTTTTGACCAATGGGTGTTTTAATTTTATGTTATCCTTCGGGTCATTTTTTAGTCTAATTTCCCCACTCGGAACAAAAGTTGTTGGGCAGTGAACTTTGCTCTGAAAAACGTCATATTGGCAACCAAGATCACCCCACCTGCCCCTGTAGGACTCCCAATTTAGTCCCCAAGTAATTTTTCAGTCCCAAGAAGTAGCCAAGCAAAAAATTGGGACAGAGATTTGATTGCGTTTTGGGTAATTTCATGATATATTGAAACAAAGTGATATGAACCCTTTTCCCCAAGTATCTTAACCTAAGTTATTTAATTAGTGAATCTTTGTTGGCAAAAACCCAATCAATCGTTGTTTCCTCTATTTGGTTTGTCAAAACCCTGTTCTAAAAAGCAATCCTGAACCGTTAAAGAAAGTCATTTGACTCAAGATTTCCTTCATATTGTTCAATAAATTTGTCTAAAAATATTTATACACCTAAAAGGTTTGGTTTCGATGTTGTTTTATACTTCATATTTTGCCCGGGTACTGAGTGTTATCTGTACGTTATGTCTTGTTGGTTTATCGTGTTTTTGGCTCAAGTTTAACCTTTCTTTTTAATGTTATTTTTTTTTTGAGATATGTGTATACTTTTTGGGGTGTTAAGTTTTTGTTTTTTGAAATGTGTTTTGGCGGTTTTATGTTGTTAAACCCCTTTTTTTTTGTTTGGTATATTGTGGTTGTCCTTCAGTTCCCCTGACAAATGGTGTTTTGTCTCTTTATTTAAAAAATGTGTCATTGGGAGACGCGTTTAAATTTTTATTAAGTTAAGTGGTGGTTAAGTTTTATTTTTTTTTCAATTTAAAAAGAGGGTTGTAGTGAGGCTTTTGTATTTTTTTTGGTATTTTCTTGATAGGTTTTGTTATTTGTGGAAGTATGTATTGTTTTAATGAGTTTATGTGTAGGTATTCCTTTTATTGACTAATGTGAAGGTTTACCGGATTTTCCCTGGAGGAGTTTCGGGGGTCAATGCCCCGGGGCCCCGGTTCGGCCCGGGGCCTCCTGGTGGTCGGCCCCTGATAAACCAGGTGTTGCTGCTGGCTGCCGCAAACCAACGTCGGCCAAAGCTGGCTGATCAGGAATGACTTTAGGTGCTTGTCCGTGCCAGCTTGAAGAGCCGGGGTTGTTGGTAACCCCCCTTATGGTGCTGGGGGGCAGTTGAACGTCTCGGGCCCCTGACATTTTTGTATGGTTTTTAAAACGTGCTAGTGACCCCCCTGCTTTTTTTGGGGGGAGGTGCACGTCTGCCAATCTTTTGCTTTGGGGGAGTGTTTTGGGTGCAAGTTCGGGGTACTAGTCCCTCTAGGATTTTCCAGGGGGTATAATCTGTATCTTCCCCCTGCTTTTTCCAGGGAAAAATTTTAAAAAACCTCAAGCGCCCCAGAAATTGGGGTTTTTCTCGTTATGGGGCCCCGGGAAAAGTTCTTTTTTGTGACCTTTGTCTTGCCCACAGTCATTTATTTTTTTTTTATATAAACAAAAAGGGGTTTAGTTTCAATGGTGTTTATATATTTCATTTATATTTGGCCCTGTTACTGTGTCACCTGTAAATTATGTTTGCTAAAGGGTTTTAATGAGGTTAGGGGGCGGATCACCTTTTTTTTTTTTTTTTAAGTATGTTGCTGTAAAAATTTCCGAGGTTTATGGGTAACTTTGTGTCGGGGCATGTTGTTTTTTTTGGTCGTTTCTTTTTGTTTTTATTTTGTCGGTTTTTGTTTGGGGGTTTACCCCCTACTGTATTTTTTTATTTTTTTTATTTTGTTTAAGCGTAAAAATTTTAAATAAAAATATAAAAAAGACGTTAAATTTTAAAATCATGATGATTTAAACAAGGTCAGTTTGTTTTAGTCCTGGAAAGCTGAGAGATATAGCGTTATGAGAGTGAAGCAAAAGGGTCTCGTTTAAATTGTTTCTATTATGTAATGGTGTATGATGGAGAAAAAAACATTAAGTTGTCGCTGTAAGTTTTCGACTGGTCCGAAACCTGACCCGGGTTTTAAAAAGGATTCGTTGGACAAAAAAAGCGATGTAAACGGATGGGGTTGTAGGGGCCCTTATCAAACACAAAAATAAAAATAAAAGCAAAGTACACTGGTAAATGTATTAATTACAAAAACATAAAGTGGGACAAGTAAACCAAATTTCCCAACCCATAAAGCTGGGAAGAAAACTAAGCAACACAGACCCCAACGTAGCCCAGAACGATTAACTGGTGGCACTCGATGATGCACAAGGCCCGGTGGTCTGGTGGCTAAGCTCCCGCTTTAAACCCCCGGAGGGCCCCGGGTTCGTTCCCGGCGGGTGGAAAAAATTTCGACACGTTTCCTTACACTGTTGTCCCGTTCACCTGCGCAAATAGGTACCTGGGTTTTTATCGAATGGTGTGGGTCGCATCCCGGGGACAAGATTAAGGCCCCAAAGGAAAAGTTAGCGTCCTCGTGACGCCTGAATTTCTTGGGTTATCCCGGGGGGCTAACCTCCGGGGTTAAAAAAACCCACGAAATTTATCTTTCTTTTTCCCCTAAGAAAAAAAAGGGGGGTAGATGTAAAATAGAAAGAGACAGGCGCTCCCTTTACAGGCGACGGAAAAGAATAACAGAGGGGCCCTAAAAGAGGTAAATTATATCTGAAATGCGTAGGGAGACATTTGTGAGAGAAATAGCAAGCATCGAACTTAAGCTAAAGGAATCTTATAGGAGTCAGGAATCGCGGGAAGAAACTAAAAGCCATAAATGAAATCGAAAGAAACCCAAAGTATTTTTCTCCTATGCCCAAATCAAATCGAGAACAACGTCCAGTATTGGGCCCCTACTTAAACAAGATGGGTCCTACACAGATGACAGCAAGGAAATGAGTGAGCTACTCAAGTCCCAGTATGACTCAGTTTTTAGCAACCCGCTAACCAGACTGAGAGTCGAAGATCAAAATTAATTTTTTTGAGAGAGCCACAAAATTTGTTTAAAACACAGCCTATCCGATGTTATCCGACGCCAAATGACTTCGAACAGGCGATAAATGACATGCCCATGCACTCTGCCCCGGGGCCCCAGACTCAGGGAAAATCTGTGTTCATCAAGAACTGCAAGAAGCCCCTATCACGAGCCTTTTCCCCCTTGGAGAGGGAGCATGGACACGGGGGTCGTCCACAGTTACTAAAAACAACAGACATAGCCCACTCCACAAAGGGGGCATTTAAAGCAACAGCAAAGAATTACAGACCAATAGCACTAACACCCCATATCATAAAAATCTTTGAAAGGGTCCAAAGAAGCAAGATCACCACCCATCTAGAAACCATCAGTTACACAACCCAGGGCAACATGGGTTTAGAACAAGTCGCTCCTGTCTGTCTCAACTATTGGTCACTACGACAAGGTCCTAAATGCACTAGAAGAAAAAAAGAATGCAGATGTAAAATATACAGACTTTGCAAAAGCCTTTTGACAAGTGTGACCATGGCGTTAATAGCGCACAAAATGCGTGCTAAGGAAAAAACAGGAAAAGTCGGTCGATGGATCTGTAATTTCCTCATTAACAGAACACGAGAGTAGTAGTCAACAGAGTAAAGTCCGAGGCAGCTACGGTGAAAAGCTCTGTTCCACAAGGCCAGTACTCGCTCCCATCTTGTTCCCCATCCTCTATCCGACATAGACAAGGATGTCAGCCACAGCACCCTGTCTTCCCTTTTCAGATGACACCGAATCTGCATGACAGTGTCTTCCATTGCAGACACTGCAAGGCTCCAGGCGGACATCAACCAAATCTTTCAGTGGGGGTGCAAGAAAACAATATGAAGTTCAACGATGAGAAATTTCAATTACTCGATATGGTAAACATGAGGAAATTAATCTTCATCAGAGTACAAAACAATTTCTGGCCCCAAAATAGAGCGAAACACCAACGTCAAAAACCTGGGAGTGATCATGTCGGAGGATCTCACCTTCAGGACCTAACATTGTATCAATCGATCTGCTAGAAAAATGACAGGATGGATATTGAAAACCCTTAAAAATAGGGAGGCCAAGCCCATGATAAACCCCTTTCAGGTACTTTTCTATTGGGCTGGAATTTTGCTGAAACCTAAAATCCCCCTTTTAAAGGGCAGGGAAATTGCGCCTAGAAAATGTACAGAATTTTTCAGGCGGCATAAGGGGAGAAAAAAACCCCAATTACGGGGAGCGCTTGGGGTTCCTAAACCTGTTTCCCCGGGAAAGCAGGAGGGAGAGATACATGATTATTCACCTGGAAAAACCCTAGAGGGAAGTCCCCGAATTGCACACGAAAATCACTCATACAAAAGCAAAGATTTGGCGACGAGCACCTCCCCCCATAAAAAAGCAGGGTGTCATAGCAGTTAAGAGCCCCATACAATAAGGTCAGGGGCCCGGACTGTTCAATGCCTCCAGCCACTAAGGGGGTTCCCAAAAGACCCTGGCAGTTTTCAAGCGGGCACTGGACAAGCCCCTAAAGTCGTTCCTGTTTCACCCGGGGCTGTGGCTCGTCTTTGGGTTTGCGTGCAGCCGCAGAAAACCCCTGTTTGATCAGTTGATCACCAGGGGGCCCTGGTCACGACCGGGCCGCGGGGGCGTTGCCCCCCGGAAATCCTCAGGTTAAACTCCAGGAAAAAGTTTTAAATAGAAATACAAATAGCTAAGCTTCCTTTAGGAGGTTTTTAATAGAGTATTCAAGAGGTTGCTAGTAGAATTAAGTAAAAACAACCCTTCAAATCATTAGAAGCTCTGTGTAGTCTGCAGTCAATCAAACAAACGGGCTTCCACATGGATAAATTACCATTTTTGTGGAAATTGGTGTCACGCCCCTTGTGCATATATCCAAGAACTAGCTACAAGCAGTATGAAAACAGGGAAGTGTTTTTGGGTATGCCCAAATGAGATAAATCTGTGGACTAAAATCACAGTGGTATGAAAAGAGGATAACATCAAAGCTGCTTTCATAGAAAACCTGGAAGCTTTCTACAACAGATGGGAACAAAAAATCTGGGCTGGATGGTACTGCCCTTGATGCTGGCCATGTAGTCAGAAACTGTAAGGCTGGAGGTGCTGTCGTGGTAGCCAGTAAATGTGCGGATGATAGTGCTGTCCAGGTAGACAGTAATGGTGAAGCTGGAGGTTCTGTCCTGGGAGACAGTAATGGTGAAGCTGGAGATTTTGTCCAGGTATTCGGGAATTATACAGGAAGGAATGCATATAAATGACCTCATAGGAGACAGGAGCCGTAGTGGGAAAACAAGTGTAGTCAAAGATAAGATAAAACCAATATTGCAAACTAGAAATACCACAGGAAATAGCAAACAAGAGGACTCCACTAGCAATAGTGAGGATATATTACCAAAAAACTAGTGGGAGCTCCATTGTTGGTGCTAGTGAGGATTGGAATAAGACAGGTAAACATGCATCAACAGGAATACAGTCACAGAAACCAAAGGCAAATGGAAACCAAGCCTGTGCACATACTGTGCACTTGGCATTTGCAGGCATGGGAAATCTGGAAAAACAGATGGGACGTGCAACTATGACCACTCTAGAAAATGCCGTGCCCATATGACAACAGGAAATGCAAACTCCTTCCTGTAAGCTTTTTCACTCTGAAATGTGTACCTCTTCAGTACAGGAAAGACTCTGCTATAACTTAAATTGCCAGGCACACCATCTAAAGGGGACAAAAAGATACAAAACATCCAGGCCATGGGAAAACCTGGGTAACCACAGCCACTCGAGAGGGAGAGGTTTTTTAGTGCCAGGAAGGAAAAAAAACTGGCAGGAAATGGCGGAAATCGTACACCAAATCCAGTCATTCCTGGAGTGGAACCACAGTCGATGGCCTCCACTCCAAACCAACAGATACAGATACTAATGCCGGAAAAAAAATCCCCCCACAGTACCAACAATACCACCAGTCCGATGACATTCTTCTTTGCAAATATACAGGGTCTAAAGCCAGCAGCAAACAACAAAATACCTTTCATCCGTGGACTGCTTGCAGAGGCAAAGGCAAAGGCTTTCACTGAGACCCACATAAAGGATCACTTGGACAACGAAATAGGGATCCCAAGTTACAACCTATACAGATGCGACAGAGTGAATACGCAAAAGGGAGGGGGGGAGGGGTGGCCTGTACATTGCAGAGTCACTTGCTTGCACAGAACTGCTTAATGCCTGAAATGATGTAGTGGAAGTTTTAGCAGTAAAGATCGAGAACCAAAACCTAGTCATTGTGGTAGTCTACAAGCCTCCGGATGCAACATCCAGCAATTCAAGGAACAGCTGTTAAAAATTGACCACTGTCTGGAAAATCTGCCAGCTCCTGCCCACAACATCTTGCTCCTTGGGGATTACAACTTAAGGCACCTAAAATGGAGGAATATAGCAAATAATATTGTTGCAGTAATAACACCAGGAGGCAGCTCTGATGAAAATTCACACTCACACAAGCTTTTAAATCTCTGCACAAAATTCAATTTAACCCAGCAAATAATAGAGCCTACTAGACTGGAGAATACACTAGACCTCATCTTCACTAACAATGATCTGATACGAAACGTCACCACATCAAAAACAATATACTCAGATCACAACATAATTGAGGTTCACACATGTATGCGCGGAGCCCCAGACCAACATGAGATTAGTCACGAAGGAGCGTTCACCAAATTCAACTTCAACAATAAAAACATAAAGTGGGACCAAGTAAACCAAGTCCTAACCGAAATAAGCTAGGAAGATATACTAAGCAACACAGACCCCAACTTATGCCTAGAACAGATTAACTCAGTGGCACTCGATGTATGCACAAGGCTTATTCCTCTAAGAAAAAAGAGGAGATGTAAAATAGAAAGGGACAGGCACTCCCTTTACAGGCGATGGAAAAGAATAACAGAACGGCTAAAAGAGGTCAATATATCTGAAATGCGTAGGTAGACACTGGTCAGAGAAACAGCAAGCATCGAACTTAAGCTAAAGGAATCTTATAGGAGTCAGGAATTGCAGGAAGAACTAAAAGCCATAAATGAAATCGAAAGAAACCCAAAGTATTTCTTCTTCTATGCCAAATCAAAGTCGAGAACAACGTCCAGTATTGGGCCCCTACTTAAACAAGATGGGTCCAACACAGATGACAGCAAGGAAATGAGTGAGCTACTCAAGTCCCAATATGACTTAGTTTTTAGCAAGCCGCTAACCAGACCGAGAGTCGAAGATCAAAATGAATTTTTTATAAGAGAGCCACAGAATTTGGTTAACACAAGCCTATCCGATGTTATCCTGACGCCAAATGACTTCGAACAGGCGATAAATGACATGCCCATGCACTCTGCCCCAGGGCCAGACTCATGGAACTCCGTGGTCATCAAGAACTGCAAGAAGCCCCTATCACGAGCTTTTACCATCCTATGGAGAGGGAGAATGGACACAGGGGTCGTCCCACAGGTACTAAAAACAACAGACATAGCCCCACTCCACAAAGGGGGCAGTAAAGCAACAGCAAAGAACTACAGACCGATAGCACTAACATCCCATATCATAAAAATCTTTGAAAGGGTCCTAGAAGCAAGATCACACCCATCTAGAAACCCATAAATTACACAACCAGGGCAACATGGGTTAGAACAGGTCGCTCCTGTCTGTCTCAACTATTGGATCACTACGACAAGGTCCAAGATGCACTAGAAGACAAAAGGAATGCAGATGTAATATATTGACTTTGCAAAAGCCTTCGACAAGTGTGACCATGGCGTAATAGCGCACAAAATGCGTGCTAATAGGAATAACAGGAAAAGTCGGTCGATGGATCTATAATTTCCTCACTAACAGAACACAGAGAGTAGTAGTCAACAGAGTAAAGTCCGAAGCAGCTACGGTGAAAATGTCTGTTCCACAAGGCACAGTACTCGCTCTCATCTTGTTCCTCATCCTCATATCTGACATAGACAAGGATGTCAGCCACAGCACAGTGTCTTCTTTGCAGATGACACCCGAATCTGCATGACAGTGTCTTCCATTGCAGACACTGTGAGGCTCCAGGCGGGACATCAACTAAATCTTTCAGTGGGCTGCAGAAAACAATATGAAGTTCAACGATGAGAAATTTCAATTACTCAGATATGGTAAACACGAGGAAATTAAATCTTCTTCAGAGATCAAAACAAATTCTTGCCACAAAATAGAGCGAAACACAACGTCAAGACCTGGGAGTGAATTTTTCCTGTTGGTCAGGATCTCACCTTCAAGGACCATAACATTGTATCTATCGGATCTGCTAGAAATGACAGGATGGATAATGAGAACCTTTCAAAATGGGGAAGCAACGCCCATTGATGGGCACTCCCTTCAGGTCCTTGTTTTATCTAGACTGGAAATGTTGCTGCAACTAACAGCATCTTTCAAGGCGGTGAAAATTGATGACTAGAAAATGTAAGAGGAAACTTCTCAGCGTGCTAAACGGATATAAAACACCTCAATTACTGGGAGCGCTTGAGGTTCCTTGAACCTGTATTCCTGGAATGCAGGCAGAGGCTACTTGATTATTACACTGGTAAATCCTAGAGGGACTAATTAGTCGGAATTGCAAACGAACATCACTCACTACGAAAGCAAAAGACTTGGCAGACCGATGCAACATTCCCCCAATGAAAAGCGGGGGTTGTCACTAGCACGTTAAGAGACCATACAATAAGTGTCAGGTACCCAAGCTGTTTCAACAGCCTACAGCATACATAAGGGGGATTAACAACAGGACCCCTGGCAGTTTTCAAGCATGGCAATGGACAAGACCTAAAGTCGGTTCCTGGACCAAAGCGGGCTGGTGGCTCTAACGTTTGTTGGCATGCAGCAGCAGTAACAGCCTGTTTGATCAGGCTTGATGCACCAGGAGGCCTGGGTCACAGACTGGGCCCGCGGGGGCGTTGACCGGAACTCGCTCCAGGTAAACCTCCGGTGATAGTGTTTCACCACAGGTCAAGCATCTGTAGTGTTACCAGTTACATTTTCTTGAACAAGCTATTGATTTTGCTCACAATAGTCCCATTGGAGGACATTTGGATGTCAAGAAAGACACTCGGTAAACTGGAAATAATTTTCTTGGCCTAAAATGAAGGAATACAGTAGATTGATATGTACGACCTTGCAAAGTCGTCAAGTGACTGGCAAGCCAGCATTTCACACCTCCACCTACAACTCTTACTGGGTCATTGTCCTCATCGCTCTCGGGCATGTGGACTGCTGACAGATGCTCCTGGTTTTCTTGTGCAGTTTTCCTGATTTTTGAGCAATCATAATGGGCTGACCGACATGGTAGGGATGTGTGAACACAGTCTTGTGTTGATTGATTCATGGCACGCTTACGGTTCGACTATGCAGTGTTACTTCCCACGATCATCGGTGAAGTCTCTGGCATACCGAATGAGGAATTGTATGGTGTAGTGCTCAACGGAGTTACTAGAATTTTCATCAAGTTTAAGGATGCAGCTTACTACTCCAGCATCGTTAACGAATTTCATGAGAAGAGGATGGCCGTGAACACTGCGGTGGAGGTATGCCTGCAAGATGTTTCAAGCTATGTTACGTGAGTCAAAGTGAGGAATGTTCCGTTTGAAGCAACTGAGCATGATGTAGTAACAGTTTTCCGAAATTATGGAAAGATCCACGCAGCAGAAATGGGAGAGTGGAAAGATGGACCGTATGTTGGGCTGCCTGAAGGTTCTTTTACACTAAAGATGACTTTACAGCAGCCGATTCCTTCATATGTACAATTGAACGACTTCACAACCCAGGTCATCATGTATTATGTGGGACAGAGGAGGACTTGCAGATTGTGTGCGTTATTCGATCACATGGCAGTTAAGTGCCACAAAAAGGCAGGACAGAGGGAACACATATCATTGCCGGTAATTCAACAGCAAGGAACAGTCGCAGCAGAGGCAGGTGTGGTCGTACGACAGTCACCTAACAGTTGGAGTGAGGAGGTTGACAAGGCAGAGGAGGAAATGGACGCATGTGTCACGTTACCCATTGGAACGGAACCTGTAAAAGCGACGAAAAAAAGGAAGATGATGGGTGTGCATAGCAACAGGATGGATTGTTGGAGGAGGTTTTAAACACCTTTCTAAGTGAGGTGGAGGGCACGCTGGAGGAAACGAGGAGTGGCCACACGTCGGAGACATCACATTATGCTTTAGTGACTGGGGAGACCTTGTGCACTGGGGGATCGGTGCATACAGTTGTGGCTGAGGAACACAGAGAGGGAATGGAAGCTGAGGAAGTGTGTGGAGAAGGAGGATCTCGCAAGCGAATGGCTGGAACATCGGAGATGGACGACGTCCTCACTCCAGGGCAGTGTCGGGGAAAAAGTCGTGGAAAAAAGAGATGAGCCATGCGAAGAGTGGGGGGAAGGGTAAGGAGGAAATGAGCTGTTCAAAGGACATTGGGGAAGTTGGGGGTTTGGTCGAGCAAGGTGACAAACGAAGAACTATCCAACAGTCATGTATTGTGGGACACCTACCAAGGCGGAGGGGAAAACCCCCACTATTAAAGTAATTTCAATGTTGTGATGATCAATGTTAATGGTTTGAAAGCTGAAGTGAAGAGAGTGTGGGTGGAATGGTTTTTAAGGAGGTATGACATAGATGTTTGTTTTATACAAGAGCATAATTATAAGGTTGGATGTAAATTGTTGCTGAAATAATATCAGTTGTACGTAAGTGGGTCTATGAGATTGAAAGGTGGTGTGGCAGTAGCTGTAAAGGAGAGCAGTCCCTTATGTATTTTGAGGTGGGAAGAGGGAGGGGGGAGGGTGGTGAGGGTAGACGGAGAGTGGGGAGAGACTATACTATGTTTTATAGGGGTATATATGCCGGCAGAGGGCAATGTTAGAGTTAAAGTAAATTTTGTACGGGAAATTTTACTGTATCACTTCAGGGGTCTTCCGTTAGTCACAGTCATCTGGGGAGACTGGAACTGTGTCATAAGGGGGGGATGTGGAGCCAAGGGGGGCAGGGTGTGTGTTAAGCACTCTACAAAATGTTTTGCAGGATGTTGGGGTTAGGGATGTTGTGGGGAGGGGTGAGTGGCGAATAGAGTTTATGTTTGTCAGGAGGGGTTATTCCCCTACCGCATCCGTTGTATAGATAGGATCTATACAACGGACGCGGTAGGGGTGATGGGAGTGAGAACTGTGGACGTGGGGTTTTCTGACCATTGGGAGGTTATAGCAGATCTGGATTGGGAGGGCATGATTAGAACACAATCAGGTTTTTGGAAGTTGAATGCGAGACTTGTGAGGAGTGAGGAGGTGTATGTGGAGTTTGGAGAATGGTGGCGAAATTTGTGGGGTACTAGCGAAGGGGAGTCAAGTATCTTGGAATGGTGGGAAGGTAAAGCCAAACCAGGTATAGGGGGTTTTTATAAATGAAAGGGACGGGAGGAGGCTAGGTGGAGGTATGGTTTACAAAATTATTTAGAGTATCAGCTCAATGAGTGTTATGAAGAGGGGGAGGGGAGGCAGTGTGAAAACACAGTGCAGCTCAGGGATAGGTTAACGGAGATATATAATGAAAGATTTGATGAGGTACAGGTAAGGGTGGGAATGGAGGCAGTACTGTGGGGGGATAAGACTTCGGACAGCGTTTTGCGAATGTTTAGGTCTAGGCAAAAAGAGTCAACTATTTTAACCTTAGATGTTAGTGAGGAATTGGGACGATATTATAAGGGGCAAAGGTTAAATTCCACAGAGGGAATGAGTAATTATGCAGATTATTGGTTCCAGGAAAAGTGAAAGAAGGGGGAAATAGGGAATGAATTTCAGGAAGTGTGGGGGGCATGGTGTAGGGATGCGTGTGGAGGAGTTGGCTAGGATGAACGTAGAGATTCGAATGGATGAAGTAGAAGAAGCAGTGTTTAACTTAAGTACAGAAAAGGCGCCGGGAATAGATGGGCTTTCGAATGAATTTTATAGGGGCCAATGGAATCATATTAAGGACTGTCTAGTAAAAGTAATGAATTGTATACTAAGGGAAGGTAAGTTGGGGATGACACAGAGAACAGGTGTGGTAGTGTTGGTAAGGAAAAAGCAGGAGGGTACAACACTGAGGGAGTACAGGGCTATATCGCTAATGTGTACAAACTATAAGATTTTTGCGAAGGTACTGGGGAATAGGATGAAGAAGGTGGTAGGTGGGGTTCTACATAAGGGACAGATGGGGATTCCGGGATGGAGCATGAGAGATGGACATGGACGCATTAGGGAATTTTTAGAGAGTTGTAATGGAGGGGGTATTTTAGGTATTGATTGGGAGAATGCGTATGATTGTGTGAATAGGGATTTTCTGGGGGATAGTTTGAGACATCTGGGTTTTGGTGATGGAGTAGTAAAGTGGGTGGAAACCCTGTATTCTGAGGCAGTGGTAAGAGTGCAAATAAATGGTAACTTGGGTAGGCTTGTCAAAATGGAGAAAGGGCTGCGACAAGGGTGTCCTTTGTCCCAAATTTTGTTCGCGTGCATACAGCACCAATTTTATGTATTAGTTGAGGGGGAGGTTTCAAATGAGGAACAGGCAGGATACAATGAGGTGGTAGGATATGTAGATGATGCGACTGTTCTGATTACCGGTGTGGAGGGATTGAGAACGATAGCAAGGGTGTTGATGATGTTCGGGAGAGTATCAGGAATGCGTGTAAACAGAGCAAAATTGTGCTTATTAGAAATAGGTTCTTGGGTGGGGGTGGATTGGGGTTGGGGTTTGAGTGGGAAGTGGCAGAATGGTTGAAAATTTGTGGAATTATATATATGGCTGATGAGCAGGAGGCTCGAAGAGTGAACTCTGAGTTAGTGGGAGAAAATTTAGTGAACAGGATAAGGAACCTAAGGGCAAGAGATGTCACCTTATTGCAAAGGGCAATTGTCATAAATACATTGGTCTATAGTAAAGTGTGGAGTATTGCTGTAGTGTATCCTTTAAGGGGGCAGGAGGTACATGAGATACAGAGGAGGGCATTACACTATGTTTGGGGTTTTGGGAGGGCATGGCTCAGGAAAGAGGTGGTAATGTCAAACATACATAGAGGAGGAGTGGGACTTTTGGCGCTGGAGGTGAGATTGAAGTCACTGTATGTAAAACAGAGGTTTGTTAGGGGGGGGAGTGGGAGGGGTAAGAGTTGGAAGGGTGATGGAGGATGTGCAAAGGTGGTGGTGTGGAAAGGACTTACGTGAATGTGAGAATATACTAAGATTGTTGTTAGTGGTAGGAGAGATAACTAAACTTAGGATAGGATGGTTGGTGGAGATGAGTGGGAAACCGGAAATCATGCAAGGGGTGTCAGTGTACCCTTTGTATGATAGGGGTAAAATATGGAACGATTTCAGAAAGCTTAGGTTAATGCCGAGAGTGAGGGAGTTGGTTCATAGATTTATAATGGGAATTTTAGCTTCAAAGACTGCATTGAGCGTCATGGGATTGGTAAGGGAAGCAACCTGTGATCATTGTGATGAACCAGAAACAGCTTTTCATGCTGTTTATTTCTGTGAAGAGCTGGGGGGGTTTAGTTGTGGTTGGCAAGAGTTTTCAGATTGTTGGGTGGGGGCATAGTAGAATTTTGCGAGCCCTAACTTTTGAGATACAAGGAGCCTCTGAGGCCGTAAGACGGGCTATTATCTACGTAGTGGCAGATTTCCTGTATTTTTCTTGGGGAATGAGGGACAAGGGGGGGATTAGAATTAGAGCAATTGCAGCAGGTATATATCGAATGGTCTGTAGGAATAAACTCATTTATGGGGAACAGTGGACGACATTTTTTCCGGAGTCATACCGTAAAATTAGTCAATGGTCTTATAATTTTGGCAGGCTAATTATATGTAAGGGGCTGTTTTCTCTTTAACAGGGGTCACTTTAGAAATTTGGGGGGGAGTGCTTGATGAAAGGTTGTCGAGAGAGATTGGGTGGATTGGAATGGCATGTACAGTGCGGTTGTGTTTGTCATGTATGTTGCGTGTGACAGTTTTTGTAAGGAACAGTTTTGTATAACTTCATTTTTGTACTTAAAAACAGTAAAAAAGTTATTAAAGGAGAGTTCATGTGTAGTAAAGGGTCTAAAGATGGGATAAGCGAACGTGTTTTGGAATGCATGATTTTACCAACTTCATTGAGTTCATGTAGGGTGTACCCACTTGTTAACTTTGTGTATTTTAGAGGATATATATATTGCGGTGTCCTTGGAACATTTTGACGTGTATTTGGGCACTTCCCCATTTAAAATTAATGTTTTTTCAGACCACAATCCACTCACCTATATAAACACAATGAAGAGCAAAAATGCTTGGATCATGAGGTGGGCTCTCAGAATCCAGCCTTACTCTATTAGTATACAACATATTAGTGGTCATTGTAATGTAATTGCTGACGCTTTGTCACGTCCTTAATCATCATTGCTACATTTAATTAACGTAATTTTATGCCCAAATACCTTTTGTTACTTGCTACTTTGTATTCAGTAAAGTAACATAATCTATCAGCCCATGTTAATTATGTATACTC
>NW_026479327.1:0-2500 GCF_026875155.1 Cherax quadricarinatus | reverse complement strand
TTATATTCAGTAGTATGGGAGTTTTGTGACTATTGTGAAGGATCTGCAGATGATCCCTACTTAGTGTCATTATATTATCTCCTTGTTCCTGATTCTGTGCCGGTGTTGCTTGTTATATTGCTGTTCAGCTTATCAGTCATTTTTTGTTCAGGCAAGCTGTTCTGATTGCCAGGTTGGTCGGGAAGTTAGTTTATGTGAGGACTTATAGTCAGTCACTGTTTAAGTCTAGTCGAGTCTTGAGATAGGGAACTACCTAGAGCACTTACACACATACACACAAACTTAATTGTATATATTTGTACTATGTTGTCAAATTCTAATATTGTATCAGACGATACTTATAGGCCATAAGATGTGAAATGTGCCTTCAGCACAATATGACTGTACACGAGAGAAGTGATTATTATTATTTTGTTTATATTGATTAATTTAATTTAATTTGATAATGTATGCCTAGACAACTTTATTAATAAACTTATTAAATTTTAATTTCTTTAGTTAGTAGCCTACCAGTTGTAATCCTGAAGCACTATTAAATTTTATTGAATTCTAATGGATAATTGGACCAGGATACTGAATACTTGTTACAAAAACCCAGTAACAGGCTGGATGCTAGAAGGGCAGTCCTTTCTAGTATTCACTGGAGATCTCTATGCTTATTAGAAATCGCGTTTTTTGTAACATCCTGACGCCAAATGACTTCGAACAGGCGACATGCCCATGCACTCTACCCCAGGGCAAGACTCATGGAACTCCATGTTCATCAAGAACTGCTTTTACGTGCTTTTACCATCCTATGGAGAGGGAGCATGGACACAGGGGTCGTCCCACAGTTACTAAAAACAACACACATAGCCCCACTCCACAAAGGGGACAGTAAAACAATAGCAAAGAACTACAGACCGATAGCACTAACATCCCGTATCATAAAAATCTTTGAAAGGGTCCTAAGAAGCAAGATTGCAACCCATCTAGATACCATTCAATTACACAATGCAGGGCAACATGGGTTTAGAGCAAGTCGCTCCTGTCTGTCCCAACTACTGGATCACTACAACAAGGTATTAGATGCACTAGAAGACAAAATGAATGCAGATGTAATATATACAGACTTTGCAAAAGCCTTCGACAAGTGTGATCATGGCATAATAGTGCACAAAATGTGTGCTAAAGGAATGACAGAAAAAGTTGGTAGATGGATCTATAATTTTCTCACAAACAGAACACAAAGAGTAATAGTCAACAGAGTAAAGTCTGAGGCAGCTACGGTGAAAAGCTCTGTTTCGCAAGGCACAGTACTCGCTCCCATGTTGTTTCTCATCCTCATATCTGACATAGACAAGGATGTCAGCCACAGCACCGTGTCTTCCTTTGCAGATGACACCAGAATCTGCATGAGAGTGCCTTCCATTGCAGACACTGAAAAGCTCCAGGTGGACATCAACCAAATCTTTCAATGGGCTGCAGAAAACAATATGAAGTTCAACGATGAGAAATTTCAATTACTTCGATATCGTAAACATGAGGAAATTAAAACTTCATCAGAGCACAAAGCAAATTCCAGCCACAAAATAGAGCGAAAAAACCAACGTCAAAGACCTGGGAGTGATCATGTCAGAGGATCTCACCTTTAAGGACCATAATATTGTATCAGTCGCATCTGCTAGAAAAAAATGATGAGAATCTTCAAAACTTGGGAAGCCAAGCCCATGATTATACTCTTAAGTCGCTTGTTCTATCTGGGCTAGAATATTGCTGTACACTAACACCACCTTTCAAGGCAGGTGAAATTGCTGACCTAGAAAATGTACAGAGGACCCTTCACGGCACACATAACGGAGATAAAACACCTCAGTTACTGGGAGCGCTTGGAGTTTTGGAACCTGTACTCCCTGGAATGCTGGTGGGGAAAGATACATTATTATATTCACCTAGAAAATCTTAGAGGGACTGGTGCCGAACTTGCACACGAAAATCACTCACTGCGAAAGCAAAAGACTCGGCAGACGATGCAACATCCACCCAGTGAAAAAGCAGTGGTGTTGCTAGCACGTTAAGAGACACACAATAAGTGTCAGGGGCCGAGACTGTTCAACTGCCTTCCAGCAGGCACTGGACAAGCACTAAAGTCGGTACCTGACAGCCGGGCTGTGGCTCGTGCATTGGATTGCGTGCAGCCAGCAATAACAGCCTGGTTGATCAGGCTCTGATCCACCATGAGGCTAGTCACATACCTTGCCGCGGGGGCGTTGATCCCGGAACTCTCTCCAGGTAAACTCCATGTAAACACCAGGCAATCTGCACAGCTGCTTGTATGTTCCACAGCAATCTGACAGTGGGTTGGCACTCCTGGACCATTGCACTATTCTCCAGGCTGAACTCTATGCTAACTAAACTAGCTTTGCAGCATGCAAATTGCAGACCATCAGCATCCCCCATCATCCATGTTGATTCCAAATCAGCGATCAAGGCTATTATGCACAGTGAGTCAAGGGCCCTA
>NW_026479326.1:122500-144271 GCF_026875155.1 Cherax quadricarinatus | reverse complement strand
CTCTGACTTTTTCACTGTCAGTAGAGTGAGTGGGGTTCTGCCTCTCCCTTTTTTGTGTTGACGGGAAGGGTGAATGAGGTTATCAACTCTAGGGAAATCTCTTAAGGATTTAATTATCATTGAAGCTAGCCTCTTTCCCCTTCTTTCCGGCACAGCTAAGCAGACATTGCCAAAAAGTAGCAAGTTGTGCCATGCCTTGATGGTTGGTGGAGCATTTAAGATAGTGGAACCATCGTTTACTTTTTTCAGGAGGTCTGTAAGTTTCCCAGCTGCGTGTGGACGGGCTGCTTTGGGAATATGTGTGAGTGTCCTCGTACCTGTTGCTTTAATTGCTTCCATGAGATTGTCTGATGAGATAAAATCTGTTGGAGTGGGTTCAGGTGCCTGAGGTGGCTCTGGATCATCACTTTCCACAGGAGGACATCCTGAACCAGGGCAACTACGAAGCTGTAAGCATGACCGACACTTGCCTCTCCTAGTATTGCCAGCCGTGCCATTTCCCTGGCTGCTTGCTTCCTCCTGGTTGGCATCCATCTGCTAGACTAGACAATAGGAGTGGAATATGACATGCTGGGTGGGTATGGTGCGTGGAAGGTAGTGAACTTGACCGTGGTCGCCTGGTGGAGTTTGAGGGGCCGGGAGGGGAAGGGGAAAACTTCCCTTGGGAATTAGGTGGGGGAGGCGCAGGTTGAGTGGGGTTATCCCGGGGAGTACAATACACATGGACTTGCACACTATATATTATTCACACTGTATGTAATATATATATATATATATATATATATATATATATATATATATATATATATATATATATATATATATATATTATATATATATATAAATATATATATATATAATATATATATATATATATATATATAGTTTAATTTAAAATTGGAGTGGGGTTTTTTTTAGTGAGGGGATATTCTGCTTCCATCCACAAGTGTTTTGAACCTTCATTAGCCCTACTGTCTGCTGTATCGCTCTAAGTTTAGAGTTTGGCTTTATGCCTCGAGAAAAGTTGAGCTCTATCTAATGAGTTGGATGGTTGAGAGGAAAGGTGGTTCCATTATTGTAACGTGCCATGGCAGCACTACTAATGGAGGTGGAAGCTTACTCCTGGCCAATAGAGTCATTTTGGGGTGCGGGTGTGGCATGCAAAGAGTACACACTCCCATATAGGCTGCCTCCCAACCAGCGAACCAGGCGCTAAGGATTTAACAATCTTACAAGGCCCCATCATTAAATCAGTAGCCTGGTTCACTGACCAATCATAAGGTGGGTTGTACAATAGCTGAGGTGATGTGGTAACACTCACGATCAGCTCCTGCCAGGTTAATACAGCTGCAGGTTGCTCAGGGTTGTCTCTGGCTGCCGTTTTCCTTTTCATTACTGTGAAACACATTTTCCAAACTCTTCTTCAAAGTGTACACAAGTGTAAATACCTATAACCATACTTGGTGAGGGAAATTACAATTTAAAGTCAAATGCTTGATTTTCGTTTCAAGACTCATTACAACCACGTTAACAGGATTTATTTTCTGGGTGTGTAAGAGAGGGCGACAATGTCCTCTTGCTGTGGGGGCCCCTACTTTCTCCTTGGTGTTTGTACAGGGGCCGCCAACGAGGATCTTTGTTCATAAGTTTGATTTTAGCTATTGTTTGATATCCATTTCTGTTCCCAAATATTTTGCTCTTGCCAGGGACCTTCCATAATTTTCTGGGTTGTCTAGATAGGAGGCTCACAATATCCTCTTGCTGTGGGGGCCCCTACATTCTCCTAGGTGTTTGTATAGGGGCCGCCATCGGGGATCTTTCTTTGTAAGTTTCATTACAGTCCCCATTCATGTTGCCCCACCACTTTGCTCTTACCGTGGGCCTTCCATAACTTTCTAGATGCTATAGTTAGGAGACTCCCAATTGTTCTCCTTGGTGTTGTATAGGGGACGCACATGGGAATTTTTCGTTGTAGGTTCGATTTTTGACATTGTTTAATTTCCATTTACGTTGCACCAATACTTTGCTTTTCCCGTAAGAATTCCATAATTTTCTGGGTGGTCCTCTCAGGCTTCTTCTTTCTCCTTGGTGTTTGTATAGGGGCCGCTCACGGTTATCTTTGCTCGTTAGTTTGACTTTTGACCTTGTTTAATATCCTTTTAAGTTGCCTCAGTACTTTGCTTTTGCCGCTAGCCTTCCATAATGTTCTGGGTAGCCTAGTTAGGAGGCCCACAATGTCCTCTTGCTGGGGGCCCCTACTTTCTCCTTGGAGTTTGTATACGCCCCCCCCCCACAGTTATCTTTTTTGATAAGTTTGATTTTTGCACTTGTTTAATAACCTTTTATGTGGCCCCAATGCTTTGCTCTTGTCGAGGGCCTTCCATAATTTTCTGGGTGGTCTACTCAGGAGGCCTGCAATGTCCTCTTGCTGTTGAGGGACACTACTTTGTCCTTGGTGTTTGTGTAGGGGCCGTCCATGGTTATCTTTGTTCGTAAGTTTGATTTTTGCCCTTGTTTAATATCCATTTATGTTGCCCCAATACTTTGCTCTTGCCGTGGTCCTTCCATAATTATCTTGGTGGTCTAGTTAGGAGGCCCACAATGTCCTCTTGCTGTGGGTGCCCCTACTTTGTCCTCAGTGTTTGTATAGGGGCCGCTCACGGGGCTCTTTATTTTTAAGTTTCAATATAGCTCCCATGTATGTTGTCCCACCACTTTGCTCTTTACATGGTGTGGCATGCAAAGAGTACGTAACCTTTATTCGGCGCATGTACACACCCTCATTGAAAGGCTATCTCCCCCAACCAGCGAACCAGGTGCTAAGGGTTAACGATGGGGCCCCGTCGTTCAATCAGTACCCAGGTTCCAGCCAATGAGAAGATGATTTTGGCAATCACAGAGGTGTTGTGGGTACCACACACCTGTCTGCCTTTGTCATTCCCATTCTAGAGCTGGGTGAAGCACAGTCTACTCTCTAGTGGCTTCTATTCTGCCTTGCTTACCGTGGAGTGCACTAATACCTATTGTTGTACATAGTGTATGTAGTGTACATACTTCTGTTCTAAATTGGTGAAGGATAATACAAGTCAAAAGCTTTTCTGCTGTGTTTATTTTGCTCCCTTTACACCCAGGATAACAGGCCTTTGGGACTCCTGGGTTGTAATACATGGGCATTCCATAATTTTCTGGGTGGTCTACATAGGAAGCCCTCAATGTCCTCTTGTTGTCGGGGCTCCTACCTTCTTCTTGGTGTTTTTATAGGGGCCGTCCATGTTGATCTTTGTTTGGAAGTTTGATTTTTGCCCATGTTTAATATCCATTTATGTTGTCCCAATACTTTGCTCTTGCAATGGGCATTTTATAATTTTCTGTGTGGTCTAATTAGGAGGCCCAGAATGTCCTCTTGCTCTCGGATTTCCTATTTTCTCCTTGGTGTTTGTATAGGGGCAGACCACGGGGATCTTCGTAAGTTTCATTTCAGTCCCCATTTAAGTTGTCCCACCCCTTTGTTCTTGCCGTGAGCCTTCCATAAATTTCTGAGTGCTCTACTTAGGAGGCCCACAATGTCCTCTTGCTATGGGGACCACTATTTTCTCCATGCTGTGTGTATAGGAGTCACCCATTGGGATCTTTGGTCATAAGTTTGATTTCTGCCCATTTTTAACATCCATTTATATTGCACCACAACCTTGATCTTGCCGTGGGCCTTCCATAATTTTCTGGGTGGTACAGTCACTAGGCCTAAAATGTTCACTTACTGTGGGGGCATCTACTTTCTCCTTCGTATTTGTAGAAAGGCTGCCCATGATAATCTTTGTTCGTAATTTTGATTATTGCTCATGTTTAATATTCATTACTGTTGTCCCAATACTTTGCTCTTGACGTGGGCCTTCCATAATTTTTTCGGTCGTCTAGTCAGGAGGCCCACAATGTCCTCTTGCTGTGAGGGCCCCTACTTTCTCCTTTGTGTTTGTTTATGGGTCGGTCACGGGGATCTTTCTTAGCAAGTTTCAATGCAGCTCCAGTTTTATGTTGACCATCCAAATTGATCTTGCCGAGGGCCTTCCATAATTTTCTAGGTGGTACAGTTAGGCGGTCCAGAACTTACACTTGCTGTGGGGGCCCCTTCTATCTCCTTGGTGTTTGTATAGAGGCCGCAATCGTTGATAGTTGTTCGTTAGTTTGGTTTTTGCCCAGGTTTAATAGCCATTAATGTTGCCCAACCACTTTGCTCTTGAAGTGGGCCTTCTAATATTTTCTGGGTTGTCTAGTTAGGAGATCCATAATGTCTTTTTGCTGTCGGGGTCCCTACCTTCTCCTTGGTGTTTGTATAGGGGCCGCCCACGTTGATCTTTTTTCGTAAGTTAGATTTTTGCCTTTTTTAATATCCATTTACGTTGTCCCTCCACTTTGCTTTTGCTATGGGAATCCCATAATTTTCTGTGTTTTCTAGTTAAGCGGCCCACAATGTTCTCTTGCCGTGGGGGTCCCTACTTTCTCCTTCGTGTTTGTATAGGGGCCGCCCACGGGGACCTTTGTTCGTATGTTTTATGTTTGCCCTGGTTAAATAGACATTTATGTTTCCCCCACTTTGTCTTGCCATGGGCCTTCTATAATATTCTGAATGGTCTTGTTAGGAGGCCCACGACTTCCTCTTGCTGTGGGGACCTTACTTTCTCATTGGTGATTACACTGGATCCACCCACATTGGTCTTTTTTAATAAATTTGATTATTGCCCTGGTTTAATATCCATTTATATTGCCCCACCACTTTACTGTAGCCGTGTACCTTCTATAATTTTCTGGGTGGTCTAGTTAGGAGGCCCACAATGTTCTCTTCCTGTGGGGGCCCGTACTTTCTCCTTTGTGTTTGTATAGTGGCCGCCCATGGAGATCTTTGATGGAAAGTTTGATCTTTGCCCTGGTTTAATAGCCATTCATGTTGACCCACCTCATTGCTCTTGCCGTCGGCCTTCTATAATTTTCTGGGTGATCTAGTTAGGAAGCCCACAATGTCCTGTTGGTGCGGGGGACCCTACACTGACCTTGGTGTTTGTATAGGGGCCGCCCACGGGGATCTTTGTAATTTAGATTTTTGTCCTGGTTTAATATTCATTTATGTTGCAAAACACGGCTGATATTTCCAAGGCTTCCTGAAGAGTATGACTACAAGAAATATATAGACATTATACTCGATTCTCGTGGCCTGAAAATCCACATGATCCTTAAAGTCTTGTGATAACTTATCGTTTCAAGTCAGTATTATTTGGTGCAACATCCACTCTATTCTTGCTAGAAGATACTCTAAATACACATTTGAAGAAATCTGAAAGTCTCTTCAAAGAAATCTTAATGAAAAGTTTCTATATATACAATCTTCAAGGTACTGTGAATAAAGAGGAGGATTTGACATCCATATACAGAAACGCTAACAGTGAAATGGTAGCTCACTTGAAGGTCAGAACAGTACCACAACTGGAACTGATAGCACTCTATGTAGGTACAAAATTAGCTGTCTATCTCAACAAAGTGCTTGATCATCTCACTATTGTAAAAACCGTGATCTGGAGTGATAATGAAGCAGTTCTCCAGTGGTTGCGGAATAATAAGAGTAAGTTGGTCTATGTACAGAATAGAGTAGCAGAAATAAGAGAGATGCAGAGAGATTATCTCTTTCTCCACGTCTCTACCCAAGAGAATCCAGCTGACATGTTGTCACGTGGTGTCCCACTCAAGAAGCTTGTGGATAATAAATTATGGCTCCACGGACCGAACTGGCTCTCTAATGAAAATAACTGGCCTCAGCAAAAATCTCACATTATGCCAGAAGAAACAGTCTGCTTGAACACAGCAGAAATAATCTGTTTCAATACAACAGACACGCCAGAAATAATCATTGATGTATCTAAATACTCATCTTTGGGTAAACTCTTAAGAGTTACAGCTATAGTTTTTAAATTCATTAACCCTTAAACTGTCCAAGCAGATCTACGTTCACATGTGTAGTGCTCCGAAAGTAGATCTACGTCTTTTTTTTTTTTTTTTACATATTTTCAAATATAACAAAAAAAAGTAGATCTAAGTTTTTTACACGTTTTCAAATGTAGAAAAAAAAAGATCAACCTTTTTTTACATACTTTCAAATGTTGAAAAAACGTAGACCAACGTTTGGGTAAAACAAATACTGAGAGAACACTTGTATGGAGCTGGGGTTCCTGAAAATCATAAGTCCTTAAGACTAAGTGACACAGTGAGTATTGATAATGATGGTCCGAGGTCCCAAAGGCCTCTTGGAAAAATAGAGATCATATATCCTGATACATATGAAGTCGTCAGGACAGTTGATGTTTTGAGCAAAGGTGTAGTGAAAAGGCGGACAATAGATAAATTAGTGCCGTTAGAATTACACAGTGTTGAAAACAAACATTACTTACTAAGAAGAAGCGGCAGCGGCAGCAACAGCAGCAACCTCCAAGCTCCGTACTTTTCTCCAACTATCAGAGCCACCAATGCTCCTATGATGACCTAATTACAAGCAAAACTGCACTACCCAACGTAGCACCCAGAATGACCAAAGATTACCAACAGTGAAACCTACAAATAGAAAATCATAGAGATCAAAGGAAGACTGCCCTCAAACCCAAAGCAACACCCCGCTGCCAGCCGAACAACGTAACCCCAAGCTTTGTATAACTACAACTTCTTCTTAACTACAACAATTCCTGTAGTATTATGAGGCGCAATCTCAGAGGAAACAGCACCAAGGCCAGCAAGAAAACACCGAAAAATCAACTATTCAACATGTGTACCCAGGACGACGCCGGCCCAGCTACCACCCCTCTCACCACCGCTCAAGGCGACACCACAACAATAACAACAAACATGGCTGCCACCAGCCCAACCACCTCTCTCTTCCCCGGATTCAACCTACCAAGTAGTCTCTCAGGTATGACCAACGATCCAGATACCCTAAAGTCATGCATCCTCGAAAGACGCTAACAAAACAAGACACCAGGATGACACAACTCGAGAGCAAAATTCTCAGTATTGAACAAAAGTTATCAACACCAGGAATGACTAACTATGGCAAGACCATCAAAACAGTCTTAGATAGTCATACAGAACAAATAATATCTCTTAGTACAAAGGTTGAAGAAGCAGTAAAAGAACGAAAGAACAACTTAGATAACCAGTTCAGTGACTACTTTGCTCTCCACGAAGATAAAACTGAGCAAGATAAACTATCGGACTCAGTAATAGTTAACAGTCCACTTTTTCCCAGTGATATGAACCAAACAAACAGTAAAGAAATTACTCTGCAGATCATAAAGGACCAAACAAAAGTTACAGTACCAGATTTAGAAATAAAGGAAGCTAGGTTACTAGGATTCCATGGTAGAAAAAGTGTTATGCTTAGATTCCACTCACATGACAGGAAAAAAAGACCTAATAATTGCATCTATTAAAGTAAAGAAAGAGGTATACATAAACGAGTGTCTTACCAAAAAACGTCAGAATCTCCTGTATAGAGTCAGAAAACTTAAGCGGGAGAATAACGACACAATACACCAATGCTTCACACGGGATGGGAAAATTCTAGTTAGGAAAACAAATGTAGGTCAACTGTACACAATCAAGATCGAGAATGATCTATCACGATTTCTCAGGGATACTGATCTTACAGAGAATAACTAAACAATGTCGAACCTAAAAGCCTACGTAGTGTAGTGTATGTTTTGCTCCATTATTGTTCAAATTTCATAGTACAATCTCTTAGTAATTAAATAATCAACTACCTCATTATGTGATTTTACTAGTAAGCATAAGTCACCTTATGTAATTTTCTTATTTACTATTGTTTGCTTAAATATTAGCTGAATTGATACTTAATCTGTCCATATTACAACCTCATACTTCTTTAAATACTATTAACTGATATTACTTACTAAAATTAATAATTAATTACCATTTTTACTATCAGTACAATTTACTCTTAACATTTTTGACATCATTTAATTATCATTACTTGTCTAATTACCATAACCTGTTTTAATACCACATTTACTATCTTAGAGTACTCTTAAATATCTTGTACTGCCAAATAACCTCTGGTATAACTACCAGTGCAATACTGAATTCAAATAACTGTTCTTAAAATTTAATACTTGAAATAAACATTACTTTTTCATTTTTTTACTAATTAATCTTTTTTGTAATCATTATTAGTTACTAAATTTTTTTTAAACACCATACTTACTACCAGTCAATTTTACTTTTGTGCATTAATCATTATTTTATACTTTTCATAACCTTTTGTTGCCAAACTTTCAGGTTTGTATATTCAACTCCAACCTTTATATTATCCTTTGTACCTGTGTACCTGTCTACCGTCTTACTATCATATTATAACTAAGTCATTGCCATTTTTATTTTTTATTTATTATTGCTTTGTACTTTAATTTGTCAATTTTATTTTGTCAATTTAAATCTAGTTATACTCTTGTTCTTGTTAACAACTTTATCAGACCTTAGTGCAATTGCAAGTACCATTTTATTTTGTATTCTTATATTATAAGTTTATACCTAGTTGTACTTTAGCTCATTCTAGCTCAATACATAGACAACACTAAATTCATTATATTAGACCTTAGTGCAATTACAAGAGTGAGTCTGGTGCCACTTGTAATTTGTTTTTCTTTTAAAATATTAGTTTATACCTAGTTGTACTTTAGCTCATTCTAGCACAACACATAGACAATATCAACTTCATTATGTTTATTTGTGACTATACTCTATATGACCAAAGTGCTTTAGCTATATACTTGTCCATACCTCCCACCACTACAGAAATCAGTATTAGAACTCGCCACATAATGCAGGATATAAATAACCACTATTTAAACCTAAAAGATGAATGATCACGTTGACCTTGATCTAAACCTCCATAATCTTACACACAATCAAAACTTATTGGAAAGTAACTGCCTTTTTACACAGCATCACAAGCCAGCACTATCCTGAACACTGCTCAAAGTCTATCAGTTCTTAACTACAATATCAGGTCTTTAAGCAAACACTATGATGACCTCCTGGCACTCCTTGAGTCACTAAAGACACCCTTCTCTTGCATTATTCTTACTGAGACCTGGCTTAAGCAGGACACAATAGATATCTACCCAATACCAGGATACACAGCAATCCATAACTGCAGACCATACCAAGTTGGGGGTGGTACTGCAATCTATTACTCTAACCATCTATCTTGTATTAGCACCAATTCCTTTAGTGATGAATATGGGGAATACATTTTTGCTAATTTTACTGTAAAAAACCTCAAGACGCCTATAACAATCGGTGCCATTTACCAGATACCCCACACAAACATCCCAAACTTCAGTGAGAATCTAAAGTCACTAATAACAAACAGACAAATGAACAAGCACCACCTTCTCTTAGCTGGAGACTTCAGTATCAACCTTGGCCTACCAGATGAACAGACTAACTGATTTCATCAACAACTACCCAACCTTCCTCTTAACAAACATTAGTAAGCCACCACTCGAATACAACAAAGTTTCATTTAGACTCCATGACGAGGCCTCAATAAGGAATTTCACAGCAGACCTAGAGACTGTTGACTGGCCTACAGAATTCTCCAATGCCAATGGTATTGACGATTGGACAGACATTTTTCTTAACAAAATACTTAGACTATACAACAAACATTGTCTCATAAAAACGACACAGATCACGAATAAACGGCTCACCAGCAGCATTCTAAAATCCATTCATAAGAAACACCAATATGAAAAGCAATATAGACAGGGCTTAATACACAAAAATATTCTTAAACACTGTTCATCAGTTCTCACCAAAGTAATAAAGAAGGCCAAACAACTGTACTACTCCAGCAGATTCACTGACACAAGAGGAGATATAAAAAAGACCTGGAAAACACTTTCCCAGATTCTGGGGACCCACAAACTGAAAAAAAACAAGAATATTGTCCTAACTAAACCTCATGAAACACCACTGCATCCCACTGATACAGCTAACAAGATAAACTACTTCTTCTCAAACATAGGATCTAATCTCGCCAGTAAAATCCCACGTACCAATATCCGTGCCGGGGACTACCAAGATGGGAATTTCCCAAATTCCTTCTGTCTTGTACCAACTGAGCCCACAGAAGTCACTGCGATCATAAAGTTACTTAAAAATAACTCGGGGAATCTGTCTCTCTGTCTCACGTCCCACCATTATTGTACAAGCGAGCGGCCCATGTCCTTTCGCATGCTATTACATTACTTTTTAACAAGTCACTAGAAGCTAGCACTTTCCCGAAACTACTCAAGACAGCAAGGATTACACCAATACATAAAGGTGGTGACCCTACAAATGTAAACAACTATAGGCCAATATCAAACTTACCATTGCTATCCAAAATATTCGAGAAACTCGTGCACAGGAGACTGTATTCATTTATAACGGCACAAAACATACTCAACCCTTGCCAATTTGGATTCAGGAAAAATAAAAGCACTAATGATGCAATTATAAAAATGCTAGTCCTGCTTTACACAGCATTGGAACATAAGGAATATCCGCTAGGAATTTTTATTGACCTAAGAAAAGCGTTTGACACAGTTGACCACGGCATCCTACTCCACAAACTTGACCACTATGGTATAAGAGGCTGGAGTCTTGTTCTATTTTAAATTTGTATTTTTATATTACTAGTTTATACCTAGTTGTACTTTAGTTCATTCCAGCACAACACATAGACAACATCAACTTCATTATGTGTAGTAGTGACTATGCTCTATATGACCAAAATACTCTAGCTATATACTTATTCAAACTTCCCACCACCACAGATATCAGTACTAGAACTCAACACATAACTCAGGATATAAATACCTAATTTAAACCTAGAAGATGATTTGATCACGTTGACCCTGATCTAAACCTCCATAATCTGACACCCATCAAAACCTATTGGAAAGTAACTGCCTTTATTACACAGCATCACAAGCCGCACTATCCTAAACAATGCTAAAAGTCTATCAGTGCTTAACTACAACATCGGTCCTTAAGCATACACTATGATGACCTCCTGACACTCCTTGAATCACTCAAGACAAACCCTTTTGCATTTTTACTGAGACCTGGCTTAAGCAGGGCACAATAGATATCTACCCTCTACCAGGATACACAACAATTCACAACTGCAGACCAAACCCAAGTTGGGGGTGGTAAATTTCAATCTATTTCTCTAACCAATTACTTGTATTAGCCCCCACTTGCTTTAGTGATGAATATGGGGGAAAACATTTTGCTAATTTTACTGTAAAAAACCTAAGACACCTATAACAATCGGTTTCCATTTACCGGATACCTCACACAAAAAATCCCAAATTTCAGTGAGAAATTAAAGACACTAATAACAAACAGACAAATGAATAAGCACCACCTTCTCTTAGCTGGAGACTTCAACATCAACCTTGGCTTACTAGATGATCAGCCTGTAACTGATTTTATCAGCAATATGAACAACACACTTCTCATACCAACAATAACTAAACCAACCAGGCTCACTGAGACAAGTGCAACCATAATAGACCACTTATGGACCAATATACTAGCCCCCCTTAAATCAGGGATAATCACAGATAGCACAACAGACCACTACCCTACCTTCCTCCTGACAAACATTAGTAAACCACCACTTGAATACAACAAAGTCTCATTTAGACTCCATGACGAGGCCTCAATAAGGAAGCTCACAGCTGACCTAGAGATTGTTGACTGGCCTACAGAATTCTGGACTGGACAGACATTTTTCTTAACAAATTACTTAGACTATACAACAAACATTGTCCTATAAAAACGAAACAGATCACAAACAAACGGCTTGGTTGCCCATGGCTAACTAGCACCATTCTGAAATCCATTGACAAGAAACACCAATATGAAAAGCAATATAGAACAGGCTTAATACACAAAGATATTCTTAAACACTATTCATCAGTTCTCACCAAAGTAATAAAGAAAGCCAAACAACTATACTACTCCAGTAGATTCACTGACACTAGAGGAGATATAAAAAAGACCTGGAAAACACTCTCTCAGATTCTAGGGACCCACAAACTGAAAAAAACGATGAATATTGTCCTAACTAAACCTAATGAAACACCACTAGATCCCACTGACACAGCTAACAAGATAAACGACTTCTTCTCAACCATAGGATCTAATCTCGCCAATAAAATCCCACATACCAATGCCCATGCCGGGGACTACCTAGATGGGAATTTCCCAAATTCCTTCTATCTTGTACCAACTGAGCCCTCGGAAGTCACCGAGATTATAAAGTCACTTAAAAACAACTCAGGGAATCTGTCTAATGTCCCACCATTACTGTACAAGCGAGCGGCCCATATCCTTTCGCATGCTATTTCATTACTTTTCAACAAGTCATTAGAAACTAGCACCTTCCCGAAACTACTCAAGATGGCAAGGGTTACACCAATACATAAAGGTGGTGACCCTACAGACTTAAACAACTATAGGCCAATATCAAACTTACCATTGCTATCCAAAATCTTTGAGAAACTCGTGCACAGGAGACTATTCATTTATAACGCACAAAACATTACTAAACCCCCTCCCCAATTTGGATTCAGGAAAATAAAAGCACTAATGATGCAATCATAAAAATGCTAGATCTGTTTTACACAGCATTGGAAAATAAGGAATATCCACTAGGAATTTTTATTGCCCTAAAAAAAAGCTTTTGACACAGTAGACCACGACATCCTACTCCACAAACTTGACCATTACGGTATAAGAGGCCATGCGCTTGCTTATTTCAAATCTTACCTTACTAATAGGTATCAATATGTCACCATTAAAGGACACAGCATCAACAACACGGTCACTTGATACTGAAGTTCCGCAGGAAGTGTCCTTGGTTCCCTGCTCTTCTCATATACATCAAAGATCTTCCAACGTATCCCAACACCTGAAACCCATTCTCTTTGCTGACGACACGACTTATGTCATCTCTCACCCTAAAAACTTGCCACCTTCCAACACCATTGTTAACGAGGACTGATCCCAAAATTTCGACTTGGATGACAGCCAATAAATTACGCTTAACACTGACAAAACCTACTATATTTGTTTGGTAGCAGAGCAGGAGATGCACAAATTAACATTAAGATCGACAACACTCTAATTACCAGACATAATGAGGGCAAATTCCTAGGGCCCATACCTTGACAACAACCGAATTTTAGCACCCTAAACCAACACATAACCAAAAAAGTATCCAAAAAAGGTTGGGATCCTCTCCAAGATACGATACTACGTGCCGCAAAATGCCCTTCTCACACTATTCCATCACTTATTTATCCATACCTCACCTATGCTTTTTGTGCTTGGGGGTCAACTGCAGCAACACACCTAAAGCCAATAATAACCCAACAAAAAACTGCAGTAAGAATAATCACTAAATCCCATCCCTGGCAACACCCCCCCCCACTCTTCATAGATCTAAACTTACTCCCTGTTCAATACATCCACACTTACTACTGTGGGGATCTACTTCTACAGGACCTTTAAAATTCAATTTTCAACCTTGACCTAAAACGCTTTTCTTGATAGTTGTGACAGAACCCACAGGCTAACACCGGACAGAAACATCTCTACGACATTCCCCCTTTTCCGACTAAACCTTTACAAAAATTCTATGTATGTCAAAGGCCCTAAAATCTGGAAACACCCTACCTGAGAATCTAGAACTGCAGACACATTCATCACCTTCAAAACTACCATTAGAAAACATCTTATCTCCCTGATACACCCCATCAACTAACTACACGAATACCACCTGGTGGTTAACACTTACACTCACTCACCCATTTGACCATATACAGAAATATTAATCTCAATCTTAAAATAATGAATCCTATGATACTCCAATACTGAAACTATGTA
The DNA here is from genome assembly GCF_026875155.1 of Cherax quadricarinatus. NCBI lineage: Eukaryota > Metazoa > Arthropoda > Malacostraca > Decapoda > Parastacidae > Cherax > Cherax quadricarinatus. Next base: position 130,270 of record NW_026479326.1, on the reverse strand, counting down.
ATGTGCCAAAACAAAAGCATTCACATTGCTAAACTCACAAACTAGTATTTAGTCACTTAGCCATAATACCAACTTACCTCATAATTTGTAATATTTTAAAATAAAGAATTAAACTAAGTCTGCCCGAAATGCCTAGCCATGCTAGGCTTTCTAGTGGTACACTCTGTAATCATTATTTAACTACATGTAAACCACACAACAACCAAATTCTGTAAATTCAACATAGTAATCTTTATAGAGAATAAACTTTGAATTTGAATTTGAATTTGAATGCGCTTGCATATTTCAAATCCTACCTTTCTAATAGGTATCAGTATGTTACCATTAAAGACACAGCCTCATCAATACGGCCACTTGATACTGAAGTTCCGCAGGGAAGTGTCCTTGGACCCCTGCTCTTCCTCATTTACATCAATGATCTTCCAAACATATCCCAACACCTGAAACCCATTCTCTTTGCTGACGACACGACTTATGTCATCCCCCACCCTAATCTTGCCACCCTCAACACCATTGTTAAGGAGGAGCTGCTCAAAATATCGACTTAGATGACAGCCAATAAACTTACACTTAACACTGACAAAACCTACTATATTATGTTTGGTAGCAGAGCAGGTGTTGCACAACTTAACATTAAGATCGACAACACTCTAATTGCCAGACATAATGAGGGCAAATTCCTTGGCCTATACCTCGACAACAACCTAAATTTCAGCACCCATATCCAACACATAACAAAAAAAGTATCCAAAACGGTGGGGATTCTCTCCAAGATACGATACTACGTGCCGCAAACTGCCCTTCTCACACTATACCATTCACTTATATATCCATACCTCACCTATGTTATCTGTGCTTGGGGTTCAACTGCAACAGCACACCTAAAGCCAATAATAGCCCAACAAAAAGCCGCAGTAAGAATAATCACTAAATCCCATCCCTGGCAACACCCTCCTCCCACTCTTCATAGATCTAAACTTACTCCCTGTTCAGAACATCCACACTTACTACTATGCAATCTATATCTACAAGACCTTAAATTTCAATATTAACCTTGACCTAAAACGCTTTCTCGATAGTTGTGAAAGGATCCCCAGGCATAACACCATGCACAAACATCTCTATGACATTCCCCGTGTCCGACTAAACCTTTACAAAAATTCATTGTATTTCAAAGGACCTAAAATCTGGAACACCCTACCTGAAAACTCTAGAACTGCAGACTCACTCATCACTTTCAAAACTACAATTAGAAAACATCTTATCTCCCTGATACAACCCGACAACTAACTACATGATAACCACCTGGTGGTTCACAATTACACTCACTCACCCACTGACTATAAACACAGAAATACTAATCTTATTCTTAAAATAATGAATCCTAACTAGTCATAAGTTTGCCTATGATACTCCAATATAGACACTTTATATTGTGCTAAAACAAAAACATTCACATTGCTAAACTCACAAATTATAATGTAGTCACCTAGCCTTAATACCATAATCTGTAAGGATTTAATGTTGAGAATTAATCTAAGGCTGCCCGAAATGCCTAGCCATGCTATGTGTCCAAGTGGCCCCCTCTGTAATTAGTATCTTATAACATGTAAACCACACAATATCCAAATCCTGTAAACCCCACATTGTAACCCTTATAGAGAATAAACTTGAATTGAATTGAATTGAATTGAATAGTGATTCTCCAGAAACCTCACAGACTAAAGCTGTTCAGAAAAGACAATCAGCAGTGGTGGCGAGTGAGAAAATCAAATTAATGTTAAGAGATGAATAGTTCACCTACGGCAAACTTCTCCCACCCCCCAGTGTGGAGAAATTTTCTTCAGGAAGGGGAGTATTTGCCCCTTCATCCCTTTCAGCCCGTTTCAGCCCCCTGAGGGACTCAGCCCTCCAGAAGGACTGATAGCCTCTTACTTCCGATCAACAAATTGATTGGAAGCAAATGACCAGCGTCCATCAGAAGTCACGCCACTTCCTTGCAAGAGACCGGTGTTGCAACCATTGTGGGTTAATGAGAGAAAATTAATCTCTTACCATAGCAGGAAAATTAAGGAAAACCCTTCACCCATTCATTTACAAGTTACTGCTATTATACACCGTATCTGTGCCCAGACAATAAGAAATCAAGCATCTTGTATAGCTTCCTGCTGAAGTTTATCAAGGAAGGGAAGTAATGCTTGCATCAGCATATCCTTTGTGGAGGGCATGCTGGGGCGAAGCGAGGGCAGACAAGGCATGCCACAGGGCAGATTGCTCTATGTACTGGTGTAGCAAGCAACGCATAGTTCACACCATAAAAATGGACAAAGACAATCGTGCATTGCTGTACCTCGATGACAGTCTCAACAGTCGTGGTAGAAAGATTACAGAGAAGTGTGCACAGCTTCCTGTAGTGATATTACTGTGAAACAGGACAAGACTGGAGGACAGTGTAGTGTACCATGCATTCGACACCTGGACTATCCTGATTAAGTACAGGTGTTGAGATAATCTGGTTTCCAGAGGTTTACCTGTCTGACCAGTGTATGAAAGTGGGCAAAGGGTGCATGGGAAAAATTCACACAAACATATTAACTGACAGTGTGAGTATTTCCTGATTGTTCTGGAATGTTCTGTGACACCGGTAGACTAATGATGTATTTTTTTTCACTTTATTTCATTAGCTAGAAGGTTGTAAATAAAGGTATGTAATGATCCAATACTGTAACTTTTTGCATCACATGACCTGTTCCCGGAGAATAGAAGCTTGAGGCTGGCTATTAACTATCTACCCATATATATGTATATATATATATATATATATATATATATATATATATATTATAAAATATATATATATATATATATATATAATTATATATATATATATATTTATATATATATATATATATATATATATATATATATATATATATATATATATATATATATATATATATATATAACAGTGGACCCCCGCATAACGGTTACCTCCGAATGCGACCAATTATGTAAGTGTATTTATGCATGTGCATTTGTACGTGTATGTTTGGGGGTCTGAAATGGACTAATCTACTTCACAATACTCCTTATGGGAACAAATTCGGTCAGTACTGGCACCTGAACATACTTCTGGAGTGAAAAAAATATCGTTAACCGGGGGTCCACTGTATATATATATTCCCACCAAGGCAGGGTGGCCCAAAAAAGAAAAACTTACATCATTCACTCCATCAATGTCTTGCCAAAGGTGTTCTTACATCACAGTTATAAAAATGCAAGATTAACACTCCTTCAGAGTGCAAACACTGTGCTTCCCATCCCCAGAACTTAAGTCCAGCCTACCGGTTTCCTTGAATCCTTTCATAAATAGTTCCCTGCTCATACTCCAACAGCACGTCAAGTCCTAAAAACTGTTTGTTTCAATTTGCTCCTATCTAACACTTTCACGCATTTTAACTGGAAGTCCAACCACCTCGCACACAAAACCTCCTTTAACCCCTCTCTCCAACCTTTCCTAGGCCGACCTCTGCCCAACCTTCCCCCACTACAGATTTATATACTCTCGACGTCATTTTATTTTTTTCTACTCTCTCTATATGTCTGATTCACCTCAACAACCCCTCCTCAGCCCTCTAGATAATGGTTTTGGTAAACCCACACCTCATCCTAATTTCCAAACTACGAATTCTGCATTATATTCACATGCACATATTGCCCTCAGACATGACACTTCCATTGTCTCCAGCCTTCTCCTAGTTGCAACATTCACAACCCATTCTTCACACCCATATAAGAGCATTGGTATAATTGTACTCTCATACATTCCCCTCTTTCCCTCTTTGTTTCCATGGACAAAGTTCTTTGTCTTCATAGACTCATCAGTGCACCCCTCTTCAATTCTGTGATTCACCTCACCTTTCATAGACCCATCTGCTGACAAGTCCACTCCTAAATATCCGAATATATTCACCTCCTCCATACTTTCTCCCTCCAAGCTGATATAAAATCTTTCGTTACCTAATTTTTATCCTCATCACCTTACTCTTCCTGTATTCACTTGAAATTTTCTTCTTTTACATTCCTTACCAAACTCTGCCACCAACCTCTGCAACTTCTCTTCAGAATCTCCCAAAAGTACAGTGTCATCAGCAAAGAGCAACTGTGTCAACTCCCACTTTGTGTGAGATTCTTCATCTTTTATCCCCAAACCTCTTGCCAACACACGAGCATTCACTTCTCTTACAGCTCCATCTATAAACATATTGAACAACCATGGTAACATTACACATCCTTGTCTCAGGCCCACTTTTACTGGGAAATAATCTCTCCTACATACTCTAACCTGAGCCTCACTATACTCGTTTATATATACATATAAACTCCTCTTTATATTGCGTGCATCTAGCATTGAATAGCACGATAAAAAGCCGTCATGGTACTTGTTGTTCATTGCACTTTTTCAGTTTCATTTGCCTAAAAATCTCCCTATACAGAGTTGCATTATAAGAGTGCTTACTGGTCATTGTTATATACAGGGAAGAGTGCCACACCACACAGCAGTACGCGGTCCTATTATTTATTTTTGCGTTCCTAATTTCTACGCTCATTCAAATAAAAAGAAGTGAGAATCATTACCGTTACTCTTGTCAGATGTTGCTGTGTGAAACCTTAAAAAATAAATTAATAACAGTTAAATATTGGATGCCAATATGAGCCCCGGGGAAATTTATTGCTAAATGGAATGTAAACATAATTGTATTTTGCCCAGACCTGCCTACTCTCTCTCTCTCTCTCTCTCTCTCTCTCTCTCTCTCTGTAACACACACGCCCTTCAATGGATGCTCTTTGACGCTGGTGAGGGGTTCTTGATCTCGGGAATTAGATCTGTGCTCGAGTTCCCTGAACTGAGCATGAACACCTCCTACCCCCCCACAGACGCTGAATAATCCCTATGGGTTTAGCGCTTCCCATGATAATAATAATAAATTTTTTGTAACACACACATGCCCCATGAAGAGGCGAAGGCAGGAGCTATGACTCGCCCCCTGCAAGTACAAATAGGTGAGTACACACACACACACACACACACCACACACACACACACACACACACACACACACACACACACACACACACACACACACACTCACGCACACGCACAATATATATATATATATATATATATATATATTATATATATATATTATATATATATATATTATATATATGTATAATATATATTATATTATATATATATATATATATTATATATTATATATATATATATATATATATATATATATATATATTTCTTTCTTTCAACACACCGCCGTATCCCCACGAGGCGGGGTGGCCCAAAAGGAAAAAACTAAAGTTTCTCCTTTTACATTTAGTAATATATACAGGAGAAGAGGTTAACTAGCCCCTTGCTCCGGCATTTTAGTCGCCTCTTACAACACGCATGGCTTACGGAGGAAGAATTCTGTTCCACTTCCCCATGGAGATAAGAGGAAACAAACAAGAACAAGAACTAGAAAGAAAATAGAAGAAAACCCAGAGGGGTGTGTATATATGTGCTTGTACATGTATGTGTAGTGTGACCTAAGTGTAAGTAGAAGTAGCAAGACGTACCTGAAATCTTGCATGTTCATGAGACAGAAAAAAGGACACCAGCAATCCTACCATCATGTAAAACAATTACAGGCTTTCGTTTTACACTCACTTGGCAGGACGGTAGTTACCTCCCTCGGCGGTTGCTGTCTACCAACCTACTACCTACAATATATATATATATATATATATTATATATATATATATATATATATATATATATATATATATATATATATATATATGTCGTGCCGAATAGGCAAAACTTGCGATCTTGGCTTAAATAGCAACGCTCATCTTGCCATATAGGACAAGTGAAAATTTGTGTATGCAATAATTTCGCCAAAATCATTCTGAACCTAACGAAAAAACAATATTTCACAGTGTTTGTTTAGTATCAAATTATTGTAAACAAATCTAAAATATATTTAGTTGGGTTAGGCTAAAATAAATTGTTCTTGGTATAATAAGGTTAGGTAAGTTTTCTAAGTTCCTTTTCGTGCAAAATAATAATTTTTTACATCAACATTAATGAAAAAAATATATCTTTAAACGTATGAGAGAAAATTTTAGAAAGGACTTAATTTTAAATGAGTTCTTGCTAATTGACCAGTTTTACATATTCGGCACGACATACATATATATATATATATATATATATATATATATATATATATATATATATATATATATATATATATATATATATATATATTATATATATATATATATATTACACCCCAAGAGTCCCAAAGGCCTGTTATCCTGGGTGTAAAGGGAGCAAAATAAACACAGCAGAAAAACTTTTGACTTGTATTATCCTTCAACAATTTAGAACAGAAGTACGCATACTATATATACTATGTACAACAATAGATATTAGTGCACTCCACGGTAAGCAAGGCAGAATAGAAGCTACTAGAAAGCAGACCGTTCTTCAACCAGCTCTAGAATGGGAATGACAAGGGCAGACAGGTGTGTGGTACCCACAACACCTCTGTGATTGCCAAAACCATCTTCTCATTGGCTGGAACCTGGGTACTGATTGAATTACGGGGCCCCATCGTTAAGCCTTAGCACCTGGTTCGCTCTTTGGGGGAGATAGTCTTTCAATGAGGGTGTGTACATGCGCCGAATAAAGGTTACGTAGTCTTTGCATGCCACACCCCCACCTCGAGAGGGCTCAGGATTAGGCTCCCACCTCCCATTGGTAACCGTGCCACCATGGCACCATATAATGGGACCGCCTTTCTTCTCAACCATCCTTCTTTGAGCACTCAAAGAGGACCTCTTGCATTGTGCCCAAAGATCAGCTCAAACGGACAGTATCCGGTAGACTCCTGCACAGTTTCCCTCATTGAAAACAGCAACAAAGGTAGTGATTCATCCCAGTCTGTAGGAAAATGCATACAAAAAGTTCTCATCATGGTTTTTAACGTCTGATGAATCTTTCCAAGGCGCATTGGAACTGAGGATGATAGGCAGTGGATAAGTTGTGGATTATCCCTAACCTAGTTAATGCTTTCCTGAATGCTTTGGCAGTGAAGTTAGTACCTTGATCACTTTAAATAGATTTAGGAACGCCAAAATAAGAAATAAATCTGGTTAAAGCCTTAAGAATGGCTTTAGTATTAATACTGCGCATGGGAATTGCTTCTGGGTATCTAGTTGCTCTATCCATAATGGTAAATAGGTACTGATTTCCAGAATTTGACTTAGGTAGTAGACCTACACAATCTATAATTAATTCTGCAAAAGGTTCTCCATCAGCAGGTATAGGATGGAAAGGTGCAGGTTTTATGGAATGTCCAGGTTTCCCTACTTACTGACATCCTCGGCAACATCTGATATGATTCTTCACATCCTGTCTTAATTTTGGCCAATAAAATTCTTTTGTGATTCTATATAATGTTTTAGTAATTCCTAGGTGACCTCCTAATGAAGTATTAGGAGCTATATTCAATATTTGAGGTCTAAACTTTGTTGGAACCACAAACTTGTCTGACAGTTGCCGGCCCTCTATCTCCCTACCATTCTCAGTGCAGATCAAATAGTCGTTTTTAAGTTCATACTTGACCGGATAATCCAAAAAGGATTTACCCATGGCTGCCTGAAAAGTGAAATTCAAAGAAGGGTCCTCTTGTTGTTCCTCCCAGA
>NW_026479326.1:77500-117500 GCF_026875155.1 Cherax quadricarinatus | reverse complement strand
CACTTTGGTGCAATTTAAAAAGTGTATGTGAAATAACAGAATATTCTTTAAGGGGTATAATACTAACCCATCAGAGTCACATAGGTATAACAGATATATAAGTACATGACTCTGAATTATTGCTAGTAGATATATAAGTTGCTATTGCTGTTTTTTTTTTTTTTTTTTTTGATTGCATAACGAATGTTTAAACGACAAGACAAGGCGGTAATCTGGATAGTTCTTAAAGAATTACTTGACGCGTTAGCTTCTTTCAAGGTGGTGTCCCGCCACAGTAGATGTAGCATATTTATAACGGTAGATGTAGAAGTAGAAATGTTATACAAGATATCTCCCTAATTAGGTGTGATAATTTTCTTAGTAGACATAGAAGGGTTCTGGTGTTACCCAGTCATCTTCATCTGCAGGGACGTTGCTCAGGATTATTGGTCGATGGTAATCTTCTTTATGGATGAAGCGACGCACCTCTGTGGAAGAGTCATTCTTTGGGTCCTGTGAGGAGTATTAATGATATAGTCAGTGGTATTTTCAACTTGGAGAGGATGTTCTCTATCTGGCATGTAGAGTTCTTGCACTGCATAGAGTTGTCTCTTCTTCAGAGTCTCAAGGCGTACATTTAAGGCAGTAATATCCTGTTGTACGTGTAAATCTGCCATAAGACAAGCGAAAATTTGTGTATGCAATAATTTCGCCAAAATCATTCTGAACCTAACGAAAAAAATATGCTTCACTGTCTTTGTTTAGTATTAAATTATTGTAAACAAATCTAAAATATATTTAGTTGTGTTAGGCTATGATAAATTGTTCTTGTTATAATAAGGTTAGGTAAGTTTTCTAAGATTCTTTTGATGCAAAATTATAAATGTTTACATAAACATTAATGAAAAAATATATCTTTAAACGTATAAGAGAAAATTTTAGAAAGGAGTTCTTGCTAATTGACAAGTTTTACTTATTCGGCACGACATATATATATATATATATATATATTATATATATATATATATATATATATATATATATATATATATATATATATTATATATATATATATATATATTATATAAATATTATGTGAATATCACAAACCAAGCGATACAGGATGTAAAACAACCTTGGGGGGAGTAGAATGATAACTCTAGGCCTTTTGTGTTGCAATCAACACTTCATCAGGAGCTTGCAAAATTGCAGAAAAGAGGAGGATGTTCAAGCAATTACACTCTCAAAGGACTGTCTTCACTGGAGTTAGTAAATGAGGGAGGGAGAGAGGATGGTAGAGGAAGTGTCCCCAGGCACAACAGTGCCCACAGCCAAAATGAATATGATATTAGAAAAATCCAGCAAGCATTGATATTTTAATAGCCTAAACGAAATTAATGTGGCAATAATATAAAATTCCGTCATATTTCACTATGACAGCAATAACTTTACGTACATATATATATGTTGTCAATTACGCAGAAGTCATTTGCAATTATAGGGTAACCTCCCACGGGACAACGTGTCCATTAAAGTGACAAGAAAACGGTGACATTTAAAGGGAAGACTTCTAGAAACTATGTAAAGAAAACGGGGCTCTTTAAAATAAACTCATTTAAAAAGGGAGGCATCTGCAATAACAAGAAATGCTGCCACAGATATTCAACCGACCTACATTTAAGAGCTAAATTTTAGACTGTGTACTATTGCCTCAACTAAAAACGCATCTAACTTGAATAGCCCATCACTGATATTGTATAATGACTGCCATCATACTTAATAATTGCCCATTTTACAATATTCCTTTCAAGCCAGGAGGAACAAGGGAAGATGGCTCTTGCTTCCCGCCAGTTTGCCGGGTTATTACAAATTCAAACATGGTTGAAAATCGCATTCGACTCCTGGGTGCTGGGAAATTCTCTCCTCCAATGGTTATCCCATTTGTCCCAAATAGGAGAGAGACTGCAACCGTTGCATCCAACTCCGTAGACTCCACCAACACGTTGTTGGGATGCATTCTTTATCAGGATGCTTCTAACATTCCGTGATTTTTTTAAATACAACTTGTATATTAAATGTTCTAAGAGCATTCGGCAATTCGGCAGGATGAACAAATTCTCCAGCACATTCTTGGTCTGAAGTGTTATCCTAGGTTCTGTTCTATAAGAAGTTTTCTTAGCTGTTACCACCCGAGTGGCAAAATCATTTACTGGATTACATATATAGGGGACTGAGTATAATGAAACGTAAAACGGAATGTTTACATTCTTATAGCACAAAGTGGCTGGTCTCAACATGCTAACCCGGAGTTCGTTATCAACTTGTCGAGTGTTGAAGATACTCGTGACCAACAGACAGCATTGGTATGTAGGTTAAGTTTCGCGCCTACTAGTGGGGACACTAATTAAGTTGACCTTGGCAAATCTTTTTGCAATTTGGAAAAACAAAGGGACTTATCCTCTGAAACTTTCAACATCTGCAAAGGCATGGTATATGGAGCTTTGCTCAGACCTGTGTAACCGAATTGTCCTCAAACATTTATTAAGTCGTACCATGAAATAAAGAGAGATCCAAGATTTCATCTCACGAAAGCTGACTAAGCAAATGTGATAGTTATTACGGACAAGGTAGATAATAGCAGAAAAATGAACACATTATTATATGACAGGGATATTTACGTACCCCTTAATAAGAACACAATGGACCAGGTTAATAGTAAGTTTAATAAACAACTTAGAACCTTACTGAGAGATAATGAGGAATTAATTAAGCAGTTTTTGGCGAGATCTGCGACTACTCTTACATGCACTGTTTATTAGTTCTATAGGATCGGCATCATATGCCTTGTCTAAATGACTGGTAAAAATATAAACTCCTTTGCTTGGTAACATTTCTGAAACCCACTTAAAAACATTGTTAATCTCATCGACAAATTGCAAAATATCCACATGTCTAATGATTTTACACTTGTTAGTTTTGATGTCACTGCGATGTTCACGAGTCCCTGTTCCCGACTTGCTATCTTAAATTGGAAGAAGAATTAGATGAGTTCTCTTTGCCTTTTGATAAAAATACCATTAATGAATTGATTAAGCTGTATGTAGTTGATTGAAAGTTTGAGTTTAAGGGTAAATACTATGCTCAAAAACAGGGAATGGCGATGGGTAATCCGTTATCCCCCTTATTGAGCAACTGTATATGGAACTTTTCGAGCTAGACTGTTGAAAGATATTCTGCCATGTAGAGCTAAATGGTTCGGATATGTGGATGACATATTGTGTCTGGCCAAATGATAAGGCCCATGATACACTTTTACCAAGATTTAACCCTTTAGTCCGGTCTGTTAAATTCACCGTGGAGAAAGAGGCGGACTGATGTGTTGATACACCGGGTTCATAGAAAGGTTAAGTTTACAGTATATAGGAAGGAGACCGATGTGTGCTCATACAGTCACCACTATTCCAACCATAAGACTAGAGTCAAAAGGATTGTAGTGTATATTATGCTTTTGAGAGCCTATATAGTGTGCAGTCTGGAGTTTCTAGATGAAGAAATTAGGAAAATATTTGACATTGGCACGAAACTGCGATATCCTTAGGTGCTTGTGGAATCTGCCTTAACGGCAGCTAAGAAAAGTGCTTTTCCTCCCATATAACGAGTATTTATTTATCCTGCCGAATGCGTTTAGAAAATTTAATATACAAGTAGTATTTAAAAATTCACGGACTGTTAGAAGCATTCTGATAAAGAATGCTCCCCAGCAACGTGCTGGAGGCCTCTACAGGGTTGGATACAATGGTTGCAGTCTCTCCTATTTGGGACAAACAGGAAAATCGTTGGAGGTGAGAATGTCCCAACATCATTATTCGATACGTATAGCACAAGATCTTCATACGTAATTTTCAACCATAGTAGAGCTTGTAATAATCCGGCAAATTTGCTGGAAGCAATAGTCATCTTCCCTTGTTCCTCCTGGCATGAAAGGAATATTGTAGAACCAGCAATTATTAAGTACGGTATGGATTCATTATTCAATATCAGTGATAGGTTCTTTAAATTAGATGCATTTTTAGTTGAGGCAATAGTACACAGTCTAAAATTGTACTCTTATATGAATGCATTTGACTGTCTTAAATGTAATGCCACGCCGAGGAATTGGGGCCTATTTTTACTGCATTGTCTGAAGGTTGAACCAGAGTTTGTCTCAGAATTGTATGGGTTGAATATCTGTGGCCGTCTTTCTTGTTATTGCAGATGCCTCCCCATTTAAATAAGTTTATTTTAATGAGCCCCATTTCCTTTATATAACTTTTAGAAGTTTCCACTCTAAATGTTATCGTTTTCTCGTCAGTTTAAATGGACACGTTGTCCCGTTGAAGGCTACCCTATAATTGTCAAAGAGTTCTATTTCACCAACAATATATTTATGTGTGTAAAGTTATTGATGTCCTACAGGAATATGATCGAATTTTTTATTATTGCCACGTTAATTTTGTTTAGTCTATTACAATATCAATGCTAGTGGGATTTTTCTAATGCTATATTATTCATCCTTGTGATTGTGGCACTGTTGTGCCTGGGGGCACTTCCTGTACCCTCCTCTCTCCCTCACTCACTCATTCCAGTGAAGATGGTCCTTTGGGAACGCACTTGCATGGACATCCTCCTCTTTTCTGCAATTTTTCTGCTCCTGATGATGTGTTGATTGCAACACGAAAGGCCTAGAGCTATCATTCTACTCCCCCCTTGGTTGTTTTGCATCCTGTATCGCTTGGTTTGTGATATTTGCGAGGTGGTACCTCCCTATATTTTATATATATATATATATATATATATATATATTATATATATATATATATATTATATATATATATATATATATTATATATATATATATATATAGATTATATTTATATATATATATATATATATTATTATATATATATATATATATTATATATATATATTTTATATATATATATATATATATGTCGTGCCGAATAGGCAGAACTTGCGATCTTGGCTTAAATAGCAAAGCTCTCTTGCCATATAGGGCAAGCGAAAATTTGTGTATGCAATAATTTCGCCAAAATCATTCTGAACCTAACGAAAAAATATATTTCGCTGTGTTTGTTTAGTATTAAATTATCGTAAACAAATCTAAAATGTATTTAGTTGGGCTAGGCTAAAATAAATTTCACTTGTTATAATAAGGTTAGATAAGTTTTCCAGATTCTTTTGGTGCAAAATTATAAAATTTTACATTAACATTTTAAAGAAAAAAAATATCTTTAAACGTAAAAAGAGGAAAAATTTTAGAAAGGATTTAATTTTAAATGAGTTCTTGCTAATTGACCCGTTTTACATATTCAGCACGACATATATATATATATATATATATATATATATATTATATATACTATATATATATATATATTATTATATATATAATATATATATATATATATATATATTAATATATAAATTAGAAGGACGAGGAATGAGGACGAGGTGGAGAGAGGGAAGTGGAGGGAAGTGGAGGGAAGAGAGTGGAAAATTAATTTTTAAAATGACGGATAATAAGAAACAGGAATGAGAATGAGATGAAGACAGAGTGGGATGTGATAGGAATGGAAAGGAGGGTAAAGGCAATGAATGAGGGGAGGACGAGGAGAACATGAGCCAAGATAGGTAAGGAAGAAGAGGAAAGAGAAGAAGCATTAGCGGGAGGAGAAGTAGCAAAGGCGTGAAATTGTTCTCTCAGACGTAGAAAACAAAAAAACGCCACTGAGATCTTCTACTCGCACCAGTGTTTGTCTTGCTCATGGCACGAGAGAGCTTGTTAATGTGAGAGTGGTAGCAGGTCCCAGAGGATGTACGTCAAGGTATATACACCAGAGGAGAATATGCATTAAGAGTATATTCATCTGAAAAAAATATACTGCAAAATATTTAATATAGCTGAGAAGTATATACGTTCGAGGAGGATATAGCTCAGTGTATATACATCAAAGTTTATGTGCATTAGAGTATATATATCTGAGTATACACTTCTGGGGGGAATAAAAGTCAGAGTATATACGCCAGAGGGGCGATATGTCTGAAGAGGATACGCTTCTACAAGTTCCCCTGCCAAGTCTTACCTTAAGGACTTTTTCCTCTGCATTTTCTCCGTATATTTATACTCTCTCTCTTCTTCGTTAATCGTATTCTCACCTGGTTGCCAGTGTTGTCATTAACTCTCCTCACTGTGGCCTTACAATCTTGCATTATTCCTCCATTCCCTACTTAATTTTATTTTTGTGTCATTCTTCAAGGCAGGTTTCATGGTAACTTTCTTCAACAACCGTGGAAAACAGATCACTTGGTACAGAGCAAATCTAGCCTTACCTAATCTAACCTAATCTAACCTAATCTAACCTAACCTAACCTAACCTAGCCTAACCTAACCTAACCTAACCTAACCTAACCTAACCTAGCCTAACCTAACCTAACCTAACCTAACCTAACCTAACCTAACCTAACCTAACCTAACCTAACCTAACCAAATCTAAGCTGACCAAACCTAACATAACCTGACATAACTTAACCTGCCTTTATTTCTATTTTAAGTATATTTTTAGAGGCAGAGCTTTATCAGGTCACCTGCACACACTTTCTCTCTCTCTCTCACTCTCTCACAGACACAAACATACACACACACACACACATATCAATATTCTCCACTGTGGAACACGAAGATACAAAAAAAAAAAAATCTTCACTTTATATAAAAGAGGTAATCCTTACCCTGTGCGCACATATTTATTTACTGCCCTATAAATCATGACGTAGAACCGTGACCAAACATATTATGGAGCCAACTATATTCCCTTTAATTTATAAATCGAGTCAGATATTGGTGATAGTTTTTAATTAAGCGGTGTTATATGTATATGCATGAACGCACACACACACACACACACACACACACACACACACACACACACACACACACACACACACACACACACACACACACACACACACACACACGCCACACACACACACACCCCACACACACACACACACACTCACACACACACGGGAACAAGCAGTCAGGCACTTCTAATAGCTGAAGTACACACGCACACACACACACATACACAGGATTTCACACCTTCCTGTAAACTGACCTGATAACCCCCACTCTAACATTCCACTATCCACTATCCCCACTACCTATCTCTCTACCTATCTCTCTCACTACCTATCTCTCTACCTATCTCTCTCTCTACCTATCTCTCTGTACCTCTCTCTTTCTTTACCTATCTCTCTCTTTACCTATCTCTCTCTCTCTCCCCTCTAACATCCCTCCCCTGTAACATCTCTCCCCTCTCCCATCTCTCCCCTCTAACATCTCTCCCCTCTAACATCTCTCCCCCTCTAACACCTCTTCCCCTCTAACATCTCTCCCCCTCTCATTATCTCTCCCCCTTCTATTTCCCATCTCTCTCTCCCCTCTCGCTCCCCTCTCTCTCCCTCCTCCCTCTCTCTCCCCCTCTCCTCTCCCCCCTCTCCTCTCTCTCCCCTCTCTCTCTCTTCCATCTCCCCCTCCTCTCCCCTTCTCCCCTGTCTCTCCCCCTCTCTCTCCCCTCTCTTTGCCCCCTCTCTCCCCTCTCTTCTCTCTCTCGCTCTCTCCCTCTCCCCCTTTTCTCTTCTCACTCTCCCCCTCTATCTCTCCTTCTACCTTTCCCTTCTCTCTTATCTCTTTCAAAAAAAAGAAAGAAAAAGAAAGGGAAGAAAAGGGAAAAAAGGAGAAAAAAAATGATTGGGACTCGAAGGAACCAGGGATCAGATGAGAATGGTTCTGGTAGGGAGGAGTGGATGGAGGAGCAGTGGAAAAGGATGGAACAAGAGTGGGAGAGAAAATCAGGAGAGCTTTCTGAAAAATGGAGACAGAGCTTTCTGTGAAATTAGAAAAGAGGTTGGAGAAGGAGAAAAAGAATTGGGAGGCGGAAGTCGAAATTGCAGTAGCCAGGATAAGGTTCCTAGAAGATGAGATAAACAGGCTGAAGCAAGTTACAGTGGCGCTGACCAGAGAAGACACAGCATATGAAGCTGAGAGGCCGAACAGGAAGGAAGGAGATATGAATTATGCTAAGGTCATAGCAGCCTGCCAAGAAGGGCCAAGGAGTGAAAGGGGAGAACAGCTGGGTGCAGATGGAGAGGGTGATAGGTCAAATGCAGAGGCACAACCATGCTACCAAGAGCCACTGGAAAAAACAAGGGAGAAAATGACCACGTACAGACAGGAACCAGAGTCACAGAGGGAGAGGCAATGGGAGGAGGAATGGGCAAAATCAGTGTTTATCCATGGGTTTCAGGAAAGAGAGGAAAAGACACACACTGAAAGATGGCAGGCAGAAAGAAAGGAGATTGAGAACATCATCACAGAAATAGGTGAAGAAGACATGGGCGACATTGTAAATTTTCAGAGAACAGGTTGGGGGGTACTTGAAGGGTAGAAAACGACTGATCAAGCTGATTCTCAGGACAGAAACAGTGCAGAACAGGATCCTCCAAGAGACCCCATGGTTGAAGCACTCGGAAGAGTACAAGAGGGTGTTCCTAGACAGAACACAAACAGAATGACAGCAGCTGAGGGAGAGGACAAAAAGGCAAAAGGAGCTAGGAAAGGAGACAAGGAAGGAACCAGCAGAGGTCAATCAGAGCAGGATAGAGCAGCAAGGGCAAGCACACACAGAACCATCCTCAGAACCCCACAACCTATCACACCATCTCAACACAAACTACAATCCATACTCACAGCTTCCACCCAACACCCAGCAATAGAATCCCACAGTACACTACCAGGCCTCCCACCCTCACAGGCACTCTAAACCACAGTGTTGGAGAGGACACTGAAGGTATGATACACAAAAGCTGATAGAATAACAAATAACTGGGAGGAGTGGCACGAAAGAGTCAAAGAGGCATCATCGGACATAATAGCTCTCACAGAAACCATGCTTACAAGTATGATAACAGATGCCACTTTTCCAACGGGATACCAGATCCTGAGGAAAGACAGAGGGAACAAGGGGGGTGGAGGAGAGGCACTGTTGATCAAAAACCAATGTAATTTTGATGAGCTGGAGAGAGGAGACAGCAGAGAAGCAAGCGATTACATAGCAGGAATGCTTCACTCTGGAGGCCCCAAAGTGGTAATTGCAGTGATGTATAACCCACCACAGAACAGCAGAAGGCCAAGGCAAGAGTACGATGAGAGCATTAGAGTGATGTTTGACACACTGGCTGCAGTGGCCAGAAGACCTCATGCATGCAGGGCAAAGTTCCTGATCATGGGTGACTTTAACCACAAGGAAATCGATTGGGAGAACTTGGAGCCACATGGGGGCCAAGATACAGGGAGGGCTAAAATGATGGATGTGGTACTGGAAAACTTCATGTACCATCACGTAAGGGATACTACAAAAGAGAGAAGAGAGGATGAATCAGCAAGACTGGACCTAGTATTCATCTTGAGTAGTGCAGATATTGAGGACATCACATAGGAAAGATCCCTTGGGGCCAGCGATCATGTGGTTTTAAGCTTCGAATACACAGTAGAGCTACAAGTGGAGGGGGAAGCGGGAAGGCCAGGGTGAATGAAGCCAAACTACAAGAAAGGGGACTACATGGGAATGAGGAACTTCCTGAACAGGGCTCAGTGGGACAGAGAATTGGCAGGGAAGCCAGTTAATGAGATGATGGAATATGTAACAACCATGTGCAAGGAGGCTGAGGAGAGGTTTGTACCCAAGGGTAAAAGGAATAATGAAAAAGCCAGGATGAGCCCATGGTTCACCCAAAGGTGCAGGGAGGCAAAAACCAAGTGTGTAGTGAATGGAAGAAATATAGAAGGCAAAGGACCCAGGAGAATAAGGAGAGCAGTTGTAAAGCCAGAAATGAATATGCACAGATGAGAAGGGAGGCCCAACGACAATACGAAAAAGACATAGCAGCGAAAGCCAAATCTGGCCCGAAGCTGTTATACAGCCACATCAGGAGGAAAACAACAGTCAAGGACCAGGTATTCAGGCTAAGGAAGGAAGGAGGAGAGACAACAAGAAATGACCATGCAGAATGTGAGGAACTCAACAAGAGATTCAAAGAAGTGTTCACAGAGGAGACAGAAGGGGCTCCAGAAAGACGGAAAGGTGGGGCACACCACCATGTGCTGGACACAGTGCACACAACCGAGGAAGAAGTGAAGAGGCTTCTGAGTGAGCTAGATACCTCAAAGGCAATGGGGCCAGATAACATCTCCCAATGGGTATTGAGAGAGGGAGCAGAGGCGCTATGTGTACCCCTAACGACAATATTCAATACATCTATTGAAACAGGGAGATTGCCTGAGGCATGGAAGACAGCAAATGTAGTCCCAATCTTTAAAAAAGGAGACAGACATGAAGCATTAAACTACAAACCAGTGTCACTGACATGTATAGTATGCAAAATCATGGAGAAGATTATCAGAAGAGTGGTGGAACACCTAGAAAGGAATGATCTCATCAACAGCAGCCAACATGGTTTCAGGGATGGGAAATCCTGTGTCACAAACCTACTGGAGTTCTACGACATGGTGACAGAAGTAAGACAAGAGAGAGAGGGGTGGGTGAATTGCATATTCTTGGACTGCAGGAAGGCGTTTGACACAGTTCCACCCAAGAGATTGGTGCAAAAACTGGAGGACCAAGGAGGGATAACAGGGAAGGCACTACAATGGATCAGGGAATACTTGTCAGGAAGACAGCAGCGAGTCATGGTACGTGGCGAGGTGTCAGAGTGGGCACTTGTGACCAGCGGGGTCCCACAGGGGTCAGTCCTAGGACCAGTGCTGTTTCTGGTATTTGTGAACGACATGACGGAAGGAATAGACTCTGAGGTGTCCCTGTTTGCAGATGACGTGAAGTTGTTGAGAAGAATTCACTCAATCGAAGACCAGGCAGAACTACAAAGGGATCTGGACAGGCTGCATACCTGGTCCAGCAATTGGCTACTGGAGTTCAATCCCACCAAGTGCAAAGTCATGAAGATTGGGGAAGGGCAAAGAAGACCGCAGACGGAGTACAGTCTAGGGGGCCAGAGACTACAAACCTCACTCAAGGAAAAAGATCTTGGGGTGAGTATAACACCAGGCACATCTCCTGAAGCACACATCAACCAAATAACTGCTGCAGCATATGGGCGCCTAGCAAACCTCAGAATAGCATTCCGACATCTTAATAAGGAATCGTTCAGGACCCTGTGCACCGTGTACGGTATTGGAGTATGCGGCACCAGTTTGGAACCCACACCTAGCCAAGCACGTAAAGAAACTAGAGAAAGTGCAAAGGTTTGCAACAAGACTAGTCCCAGAGCTAAGAGGTATGTCCTACGAGGAGAGGTTAAGGGAAATCAACCTGACGACACTGGAGGACAGGAGAGATAGGGGGGACATGATAACGACATACAAAATACTGAGAGGAATTGACAAGGTGGACAAAGACAGGATGTTCCAGAGATTGGACACAGTAACAAGGGGACACAGTTGGAAGCTGAAGACACAGATGAATCACAGGGATGTTAGGAAGTATTTCTTCAGCCATAGAGTAGTCAGTAAGTGGAATAGTTTGGGAAGCGATGTAGTGGAGGCAGGATCCATACATAGCTTTAAGCAGAGGTATGATAAAGCTCACGGTTCAGGGAGAGTGACCTAGTAGCGATCAGTGAAGAGCTCGGACTCGACCCCCGCAACCTCAACTAGGTGAGTATAACTAGGTGAGTACATACACATACACACACACACACACACACACACACACACACACACACACACACACACACACACACACACACACACGCACACATACTGTGAAGAACAGGCAGGTTAGAGAACAAGATTTTATTATCCTATTCCCTAACGGATCTGCCATTCCGTAACTTTGTGCCACCGTGAATGCATGGATATCCAGGTCTTGCCCGTTCCGCAGCGCTGAACGAACGTCTGCCTATTGAAATCCAAGTTTTCCATCGCCAGCCGTTGCAGGAACGTCAACACACTGGAATCCGGATTTCCCATTCCACAGCAGATGAAAATGTGATCTGTAGAACTAGTTTTCCTTGCGGGTCGTCAACTTCACAATGTTTCTTGAGGAAGGTGACAGAAAATTGTTTACAAACTTCTGACACCTTTTGCACACCTGTGCTCGAGGTGGTGGTGGTGTTAGTGGTGGTGGTGACAATGGTGGTGGTGGTGGTGATAATGGTGAAAGTGATAATGTTGATATTGGTGGTGGTGTTACTGGTGGTGGTGAGGGTGGTGCAAATAGTAGTGGTAATAATGGTGGTGGTGGTGGTGATGATGGTGGTGGTGGTGGTGATAATGGTGGAAGTGCTGGTGATATTTGTGGTGAAAATGATGGTGTTACTGGTGGTAGTGGTGATAATAGTGGTAGTGGTGGTGATGGTGATAATGGTGGTAGTGTTTGTTAAGTTGTCTATTTTTTGTTTGGTAGCGTAGCAGTGTAGCTTGGAGGTTCAACACAAAAGGCTATTGATTAGCTCCGTTTATTTGAGGAATGAGTACACACGCAGATGCAGTAAGAGATGTTGCCAGGAGACAGTCCAGGGAAGTTAGGTCTTGTCTGAAGGTTAGGTGAGGGCAGAGTGAGGGTGAGGACAGGCCTTGAGGATCGTCGTGTAGGGCATGCCGTCTACCGGTCACTCGCTAAACTAGGCCTAGGCATAGGCCAGTAACTAAAGCCAGTGGGGAGTATATGAAGCAGGTGAGTAGACCTACTGTCTACAGGAGTAGTGGTACTGATAATGGTGATGATAATGGTGGTAGTGGTAGTGTTAGTAGTAATGGTGGTGTTGATGGTGATAATGGGAGACGTGGTGCTGATAGTGGTGGTGATAATTGTGTTGTGGTTGTGGTGGTGATAATAGTGTTAGTTTTGGTGATAATGGTGATAGTGGTGGTGGTAATGATAATGGTAGTTGTGTTAGTGGGTGGTAGTAGTATGAGTGGTGTTGGTGATAATGGTGGTGTTAGTGGTGGTAGTGGTCATAATGGTGGTGGTGGTGGTGGTGGTGATAATGGTGGTAGTGGTAGTGATGATAAAGGTGGTGATGGTGATAATGATAGTAGTGATGATGGTGTTAGTATTGGTGGTGGTGATAATGGTGGTAGTGGTGGTGGTGATAATGGTGGTCGTGGCGTTTTGGTGATATTAGTTGAGGTGATAATGGTGGTGATAAAGGTGGCGGAGGTGGTGAAAGTGATAGTAGTGATGATGGTGTTATTAATAGTGGTCGTGATAATGGTGATAGTGGTCGTGATAATGGTGGTAATAGTGGTGGTGGTGATGATGGTGGTATTGGTGGTTAAAATGGTGATGGTGAAAATGGTGGTAGTGGTGGTAGCGGTGGTGTTAATTGTGGTGGTGATAATGGCAGTCTTGTTGGTGATAACTGTGGAACTGGTAGTTATGGTGATAATGGTGGTAGTGGGTAATATTAGTGGTGATAATGCTGCAGGTGTTGGGGGTGATAATGGTGGTAGTGGTGGTGGTGGTAATGTTAGAAGTAGTTGTCATGGTGTTAGTGGTGGTGGTAATGACAATGGTGGTAGTGGTTATAGTTGTGATTATCATGGTAGTAATAACTGTGATACTGATGATGATAATGATGGTGGTGGTGTTAATGGTGATGGTGGTGGTGGTGTTGAGATGGTTATGGTAATGATAGGAGTAATGGAGGTGATGGCGGTAGTAGTGATAATGGTGGTGGTGATAATGGTGGTGGTGATAATGATGATGGTGGTGGTGGTGGTGGTGGTGGTAACGTTGTTGGTGGTGGTAGTGGTGATGATGGTTGTAATAATGCTGGGATGTGGTGGTAATTATGGTGGTGGTGATAGTGATGATGGTGGTGGTGATGATTGTGGTGATGATGGTGGTGTTGTTGTTGTTGATGTTGTTGGTGGTGATAATGGTGGTAATGGTGTTGATATTGGTGATGTTGGTGTTAGTGGTGCCATTGGTGATAATGGTGGTGATGATTGTGATGATGGTGGTGGAGATAATGGTCTGCGGTGGAAATGATGATGGTGGTGGTGTTGGTGATAAGGGTGGTGGTAGTGGTGTTAGTGTTGGTGATGATGATAATGGTGATGGCGGTGGTGATGATAATGAAACAGGGGTGATGAGGGTAATACTGGTTGAATTTGGGGGTTGTGGCAGTAAATGATTTTTTATAGGGGTTTTTGGGGTTTTTGGGGGGGAAAATAGTGAGGGGTTGGGGTATGTGAAGGTGAATAACTACATAAATGATTGTTTTTTAAACCCATACTAGGATAGTGAGGTAAAAATACTACGATAGTGGGATAACCATTTTTACTGATAGTGAGGTAAAAATACTACGATAGTGAAATAACCATACTACTGATATTTGGGGGTAAAATACTACTGATAGTTGAGAAAACCTACTACGGGATAGTAAGATAACCATTTTTGATAGTGAGGTAAATATACATTGTTAGTGAATAAAAATTTCTACTGATAGAGACATAACAATATTACTGATATGGGTTTAACCATATAATGATAGTGGGGGTAAATATCCCTATTGATAGGGGGATAACAAAAAAACTGATAGTGACAAAAAAATCCCTGAGTGGAGAAAAACCATACTACTGATAGCGAGGGTAAAAATTCTACTATGGGAGATAAACCATACTACAAATTGTAAAGGGTAACAATACTACTGATAGTAAATACAACCATACTACTGTTTAGTGGGTTTAAATATACTATTGATAGGGGAAATAAAAAAACTACTGATGGTAAAGGTCAGCCACCTCTACCACCCCTTTCGGGTTTTCCTCCCACAGGGTGTAGGTCGTTCCCTTCCCCTTTCCCCCAGGTTACACCTAATTTTGGGTTGGTGCCCTTTGCCCGCAAGGGAAGGTCCCACCGCGTACCCCTTGGTGAAACGTGGGTTTTTCCCCTTTCCACCTGCCAAAACAAGAAATACCGTTTTCCCTACAACTAACCTGTCAATCTTCCGGAGCATTGATTAATATCTCTGGGAAAAATAGCGTGGGTAATGACCCATCCTTGAGCAGGGTTTATGATTGGGATACAAAGAAAATTAGGTACAAAGTAAGTTTTATTTTAAAGTATTTTCTTTTTTAAATTCTCTTTGATAAAAAGCCCACGTTTACATCCAAGGGGATACTGTGTCACAGCAGTTTAAAAAATAAAGGGTTAAAATCCCGGGACAAAAAGGGAAACACATCTTCCTTTTTTTGATGTTTTCTTCTCTAAAAACTGACCATAAATTGTTTTAAAGTCTATCGAAAACCCCCAAACCCAAAAAACGATTTTCTCCCTTTCTACCCCCACCACGACCCCAAAAAACTAAACGTGGTTTTTAATTATGGCTTCTTCCGGGCGTGCCTCAAATCTGCAGCATTAGTTCCTTGAGGAAAAAAGACTTTAATTAAAACAAGTTTTTCTAAACTTCACAAATCCTCTTTAACTTCATCAGAAAATGCGGACGACGGCATTTAAACATTTTTCAAACAAACCCAGGGGAAGACACTGCCGAGAAAGATTACTGTCCTCCCCCACCAACTCCTTCCCAAACATTTTTTCCCAAACATTTTTCCAATAATCATTCCAATTTATTTCCCCTCCAAAACCCACGACCACCCAAGGACATAAACCAGTAGTGGGACGGGGACAACTTCCACCCCCTCTGCGGGGGTTATACTAATCCCTTTTTAATGACTGCAAAAAATTTAATGGGGGGGGAAACTCAAGAACCCCAAAAGTTTTTCAAAAAACACCAATACCAAGCGGGGACTGACGATACAAGGAATCCCCTGTGTACAACATCGCAATTCAAAAAACCTTTTAATTTTAACTACAAAAACTCAAGACTTATCCCCAACAGAAAAACAACGCTAAAAACCCGAAGAACCGGTTCATCGTTATCTCTATAACCAAAAATTTTTCAACCAGAACAATGGCTTCTATAACATAGCTAAACCCCTTCGAAAAAAAAAAACTTCTTCTTTGGGCTATCCCACTTAAGAACATAGAAAACTGCAAGGCTCCTCAAAATTGCCCCAAAAACCCCTCCCCAAGCTACCCAAGATTTTGGGACTCTATAACCCCCCCCGGTAGATCACCCGATGCAGCATTCTCCACCGGGGCCCTAAACATTCTGAACCTGACAATAAATTTTTCACGAACCTTCCCCCCCAAGGTAGATCTTTTTGGGGACTTAAAAAAGCCCACTGTGTGGGCAAACGTTTTCAATAAAGAATCACTTTTAAACTGCATATTTTGTTTATTTTTCACAGATATTTTAACGAGACAAGTTGTTGCGGGGATTTAGGAAACGAGAGGGTTTCCAGAACCCTCAGTTACCTGACTAATTTCTTCAAAGGTACAGAAACAGATGTGCCGCCTCAGGGGTTACCTCTCTTGAAATTCCCGGACATAAACGTGTCACTTTCATAGCAAACGTTGTTACACTTGTCCCTTTACAGGATCAGCAGCATGGTTACTTGCTTACAAGACGCCTTTGCACAAGGCTCAAAAAGGGTTTTCCCGGGCCCTCCTTTGGCTCCCAAAGGTCCTAATCATCATATTTCACCCCAGGATTTTCAAATTTAAACCAACCGACCTTTAAGAAAATTTTTTAAACCTATTTTTTCGTTTTTAAACCCCTGGAGAGCATCATGCTGTTTTGGAGCCAAGCTTAAATTATTTTCGCCAAAATAAGTCAAAAGATAACAAATTGACATTTTGGGCCCAGAGAGACAGCGGCAGAAAGGGGGGGGGGGAAAAGAGACAAAGAGAAAGATACAAAGAAAAGAAAAGAAAGGGGAAAGGGTTTTAAAATAAAAAAAAGGGACAAAGAATCACCAGGTCCCCAGCTGTAAGAGACGACCGTTTTGTATTCTTGTTTTTGATCAACCTCAAGAAAACTGCCCGGGGACAAAAAGGAGAAGGAAAGTAGGAAAAACAAGAAAAGAGAGGGAAAAAGAAAAAATTAAGCTGGGGATGAGAGAGAGGGGAGAGAGAGAGAGAGAGAGCGTTTAATTCTGCGTTTAAAATTATATATATATATATTCTATATATATATATTTAAAAATAAATATATTTTTAAAAAAAAAATAATATATATAAATATAAAATATATATTTTATATATATATATATATAAAATATTATATATTTTATAATATATATTTATGTTGAAACAAAACCAGTTCTGCGGAGCGCTACTCATAGGGTTTCGAAATGGCCCAAAGTGGATTTGGGGGGTCTTTGGGGTTTTTTGGCCCCCAAAAAAGGCCCCCAAGCAGCATGGTTTCAAGCCCTTGGCTAGGCAGTGTTGTTATTGTCAATTCACTCTTCGGGGTTTACAATAAAATAAATATATTATTTATATATAAAAATATATATATATATTATATATATTAGTATATTTATATAAATAAAAATTATATATAAATATATATATATTTTATATTGTCCCCACATAAAAAAAGGGTATTGATAAATTAACACCCACTGCACTAACCAGGAGCTTTAACAGTAAAATTTTTTACCCCTCTAAAGGGGTCAAAAGGGTTTAGGGAAACTTAATGGTGGATGGGCGGCTCAAGCCTCGGTCAAAGCCGGAACGGGGGTTAATAAAAAACCCCAGAAATTATATATATAAAATACAACACAAAAAAAATTTTTTTAATAAACCCGGGCAAATTACAAAATTTTATTTTTTTTCCCAAACAAAAATTTTTATTTTAATTAATAAAAAAAAAAAATTTTAATTAAAAAAGGACCATTTCAAAAGGGTTGGCAATGATGTAAAACAGGTAAGGACGGGAGCGGCTGCCCAAAACTGCACAGGGGAAAAGCAATAAAAAAAACTGCTGCTTTTTAAAACGCCGAAGAAGTTTTCAAATTTTTTTGGGAAAATCAAAACCCCTGTTTTTGTAAATTTTTACATAAAAAATAGACAACTCATTGCCCCAAAAAACCTAAAAAGAAAAAATTTATAATCAATAAAATTCTTTATTTCCCTTAATTAAAAAAGATTTTTTTTTAAATTTTTGTTTTTAAAATTTTTTCCCTTTATTTCATGTGTTTATTTTTCCCATTTTTTCATTTTTTAAATTTTTGGGTTTTTTTTTTTTTAAATCGCTTTATTTCTTATAATACGTATTTTCAGTCTTATGACTATTTCCAAACAAATGGATTCGAAAAACCCTATTTTGAATTTGAATGACCCAGGGTTTTTTTTTTCCGGATTTCTTGAACTTTGAAATTAGGGGGAAATTTTTCGCTATGCACAAATTTTTTTTGGGGGCAATCCCCAAAAAAATTTTTCAATGCCTGGTGGACGGTATTTTTCGGACTGTAAATTTATGGGGCCGCGGTTTGAGTCCCCCCGTTCACTCTCGTTTTATTCATTTTTATTTTTTATATTATGCAAAAAAACGCAAACCAAAACGATACAAGATACAAAAAAACCCCGGGGAAAAGTTGAATGTTACACTCAAACATCATTTAGATGCTTGCAAAGTTGCAAAAAAAGGGTCTAAAAAAAATTAAACCTAAAAGGGAAACCCCCTTTTCTAGAATTAGGGAGAGAGGCAGGGAGGGAGTAAAAGGCCCCCCCGGGATACCAAACCTGTAGCAAGAAAGGTTGAATACTATGCTTTTGAAACAGTCCCGTCCCAAAAAGGGAGTGATAATTTTTAGTAATATCCTAATAAAAAATAACATTAGTACTGAAATAGCAGAAAATTTTTGGGCCAAACCTACGGCATGAAAAAAGAAAAAGAAAAATTTTTAATAATATATATAAATATATATATATATATATTAAAATAAAATATACAATAAATATATATTAAAATTTTTAATATATAGATATATATATATATATATATTTTATATAAACATATAAATATATTTTATATAATATTTATATATTTATATTATTATATATTATATATATATATATTTAATAATAATATATATATAATTTTATATTTTATATAATATATATTTATATATATATATATTTCCTAAAATTTATATAAATAAATATATAAAATATAATTTTATAAAAATTATATATAATTTTATTTTATATAATATATATATATATATATTTTTTAAAAAAATATATATTCAAAGTCGGGCCCTCTCCCCCCCGAGGCAGGGTTTTACCCAAAAAAGAAAGAAAAAAACCCCAAAAAAAAAAAATACTTTCATCATCATTCAAACACTTTCACCACACTCGCAATTAAACACTGTTTTTGAAAAGGGGGGCTCAGAAAACAACAGTCTAAAGCATCACATTTTTAAAAAAATACACAAAATATCCCCCCCAAAAGGGCCCAAAACCCCAAAACCCCCCTTTTTTGGCATTCATTGTTTCTTTCCCATTTCCAGGACTCAAATCCGACTATATGAAAATAACCGGTTTCCCCCGAATCCCTTTACTAAAAATTTTCCCCCGCTCACACCCAAAAAAGATCTCAGGCCCAAGTATCATTCGTCTCCATTTCCTTTCCCATCTAAAAACCCCTCAAGCAAAGCTGCTGGAAAACCAAAACCCCTTTCCCCCAAAACCTTTCCCTTTTCCCCCCCTCTCCAACCCTTTCGGGGACGGGCCCTACCCCGCCTTCCTTTCCCCCATAGATTTATATTCTTTTCCCTGTCTTTTTACTTTGAACCAAATTTTTCTAAATGAAAAAAACCACCTCAAAAACCCCCCTTCTGAACCAGACTAATATTTTTTTTAAATCCACACCTTTTCTTAATTTCACACTCCGAATTTTCTGCATAATATTTTAAATACAAAATTGCCCTTAGAGAGGAATTTTCCACTGCCTCCAACCTTTCCCGCTGCTGCATTTACCACCCAAGGGTTCACACCCCTATTAAAAGGGGTTGGGGAATTCTATACTTTCATACATTCCCTTCTTTGGGGCCCCCATAGATAACGTTTTTTTTAAATCCACAAAACCTCAACGACCCCCTCACCTTTTTTCCCCCCATCAAACCCATGATTAAAACCCCATCCCTTTATAAATCCCTCCGCCGACCGTCAAATCCCCAAACACTTTAAAACATTCACTTTTTTTTCCATACTCCTCCTCCCCAATTTTATATTAGGTAGTAGGTTGGTAGAAAGCAACCACCCCAGGGAGGGGTTTCCGTCCGCCAAGTTTAGTGTAAAACGAAAGCCTTGGGGATTGTTTTACAAATTGGAAAGGGTTGCTGTTTCTTTTGTTGGTCTCATAAATAGGGAAAAATTACAGGCCCTGTCTTGCTACTTTTTACTTTAACCTTTGGTCAAACTTCACGTACATGTACACATTTTTTTTAAAACCACTCATCTTTAGTTTTTTTTTTAAATTTTTTTTTTAATAGTTTTTTGGTCTTATTACTTTCCCTTTTAAAATTTCCCGGGGAAATGGAATAAGAACTTTCCTCCGTTTAAACCAGGCGTGTTGTAAAAGTCAAAATTTAAAAAGCCGGGGAAAATGGGTTAAACCCCCTTTTTCCCGTACCCGGTTAAATAAAAAGAATAAAAGAAAATAATATATATATATATAAATTAAAATTAAAATTTAATATTATATATATATAATTTTAAAATTTTTATATTTATATATATTTTATATATATTTATATATATTTACATATGCCGGGAAAATGTAAAACGGGGCAATTAGCAAGAAATCATTTTTAAAATTTAAATCCTTTCTAAAAAATTTTTTTTGTACGTTTTTTAAAAATATATTTTTTTCCCTTTTTGTTTTAAAAAAAAAAAATTTAATTTTACTCCAAAAGAATCTTAGAAAACCCCACCTAAACTTATTTAACAAGAAAAAATTTATTTTGCTAAACCCCAAAATAAATTTTAATTTTTTGATTTTTTTTACAATTTAATTTTAAAACTAAAAAAAACACGTGAAATACATTTTTTTTTTGTTATGGGCAGAATGGGTTTTGGCGAAATTATTGCATTTCCCCAAATTTTTACTTGGGGCCTATAGGGAAGTTTAACGTTTCTATTTAAGGCAAGGAAACTCAAATTCTTCCTATTTGGCACGATATAAAATATGTAAAAATTTATTTATATATATATATTAAAAATATATATATTTTTAAAAATTTTATTTATATATATATATATATTATATATATACATATTTATATAAAATAGATAAAATAAATAAAATATTAACTGGTTTGAAAAAAAAAAAAGTAAAATGGGGTTTGCTCCAGAAGTTTTATTTTGTTACACTGTTGCTAAGTAAAATTCAAACCAATTTTCAAGAAATTTCGTTCAGTTTTTGGAGTCACGCTAAAACGTGTCTCTCGCCGACATGAGAGAAACTGAAGAAATTTTAATTTTTGTTCCTCCCCTTCGCATAGTATAGCTCCAATTTTCCCTGAAAGCAGAATGACTGAATCAATAACCAGTTTTTAGCGCTTTATTGAGCGCACAGTGAGCAAGCAATTATATGTGCATTGAAGAGGAGGTACCACTCGATTTATTTAAAGCACATGTTTGTCATGAATTCCTGCATAAGAAATCGTCTGTTTTGGTCAAACTTCGCCAGCCGCTGGACACTGCATTCATCTTAAAAGTCACTGAAAATGGGTCTTTTCCCCAGTTCATTTCTCCCACTAAAAGTAAAAAAAAAAATTAATATAAGTTCTTAATCTTATTCTCCCATCTTTTTTTCTTTCGAATTCAGTAAAGAAAACATAGCGTCACAACAGAAAATCTCAGGCAATTCGCTCCTCAAGTTGAGTAAACTTCGAAAATTGGCCAAACATCCACTCAAATACCATCGTTTCCTGGAGAGTTCCCATGGAATGTCAGCGAAACCAACGGTTAATTTATTTCATGAGAATATTCAAAAGGAATTAAGTCTCTATTTCAAATAGGGAAAAAAATATTAGCCATCATAAGCATTTGGTTGTGTCGGGTGGGGTCTGGTCGTGTCGGGTCGCTCATTTGTCACACCACCTGCCAGTAAGATGTCGCTCCGCTCGCTCTTAATAATGTTTCCTCGTGCCTACATGAACGATGATATACGGTGGGACTTCAATTTGTCCCTTTAAAATTCAGCAATTACCCTACTTCATTAGTCTGTTCTTGGTCGGAGCAGGGAAGCGACGACTGTGATCCTCCACGAGGCGAATACGGTACTGCTTCTAATCCTCGTTATTGGTCAGCAACGCGTTGAAGGTCTGAGCGAGGGAAACAGCTCTTTCTGCTGCGTCGTTCACGACCTTCAGAGAGCCTGCAGACTTCTTCCTTTCCAGGAACGTCGTGTTCGTCTCCTACGTTATGGGGTCTTCATTCAAGAAAAAGATTTTTCCTTCCCCTTCCTCTGCTTAGCAATGACGTTAAACATCTTCATTGTCCTCTTAGTTACGAACTCCTCCATTCCGACTCCGATCTCTGGAATACCTTGCAAGCGACGGAGATACCCTGGTTTCTTTTCCCGCTCAAGGATGGTCATCATCTTGCACTTTGTCGCAATGTCCATCTTCTCGTCGAAGAACGCCAATCCAGCCAGGTGCTCCGCCAGATACCAGAGATGGCGTGCACAGGTGATGGCAGCAGCATTTGTGATCTCTTTGTCCGGATACGCTCAAAGGGTTTGGAAGACGCCCAAGTCATTGCGAGGGACTTGCATGCCACGCGGAGCCTCGTTCCAGAACCGGACGTAGATCAAGGCAACGAGAAGTGAGAGTGATCCAACGGCATGCGATTTTTTGGGAGTGAGATTGAACTGGTTCCAGAAGAGGAAGACCTACAGGACATACAATCCCTTCCCCATCTACCGCGCGTGATGCGTCAGGCCTGGGGGCCGAAATTTGGCCCGCTTGTCAACCCCTCCACCCAAGAAGAGGAGGCTCAGGCTTAGGAACTCGGCGTAGTCTGCTTGCACTTACTGCTCCTTCATAGCCTGCTTGATTGCTTGATGTAGGAAACCATGTTGATGCGCTGCTCTTTCAATGTGTTCGCAGAACATCTTGCTGGGGGCACCAACGTATACCTCTTTGTTGACGTTGGGCCATTCCTTCCAAAACCTCGTGAAGAGTCCAGTTTCTGGTGCTCGCGTCGGCCCGAAGACTACCTTGTAAACACTAGAGAGAACAATCTCCAAGACATGATGATGGCAAGCTGTCCACACGAGTTCCCTCCCAAGTCCTTCTTCGATCAGCGTACAGGCTTCGTGGTGGAGACCCATGTTCGAGGTGGTCGTATCAAAGACCAGGTCTTGAATATGAGAAGGAAGTGACCAATCGTCAAGAGCAGGAATGCATGCCTCTGCCAGTGCCACTCCCATTCCCCTTTCTGTCTTCGGCACAGACAACAACTTCTCAAAACTGCCCGGGCCAGTAACTAGCACAGCTACACAGTCCACCCTTTCCCCATCTTCACTGTAGTCTGGAAGAAGCTTTGCGTCCCACTGCAGGAAAAGTGGACCTCTGGGGTGAAGACTTCTCGATCTTGAGTGTCCACTCGAAGCCGTGCCTGCCGCCTAGATCCCCGGGCTGACTTCGGAGAGGGTCAGACTCGAAAATTAATGGCCAAGAGCCCCTGTCAGGGCCCCGCTATGAACGCGCCTCCACGGTCCGGGAGGTTGACTCGACAGGGCTGACAACGCTGAAAAGGGGAAGTGTTCTTTGGGTTTCATGGGAGGCGCCTAAGCACTGGCGGCAACGGGGGGTAGAGGGGAGTCTTTGTTAAACCCCCGGATTTGAGCTGGAGGGGGACGTGGAAGACAATTGAGGTGCTGCCACCGAAGATTAAGCTGCCTCTGCCTCTGCCTTCACCCTTCTCGTCTTTTCTTGTTCTTCCTGAAGTCGCTTCCAACTCTCCCATCCCACTGTCACGAGATCAGACATTCGCAGGAGGCGACATCCCCGGCTGCTTTTTTAAAATACTCATGCTCTTTTGACGATCATCTGGCCAGGGGATCATGGGTTGATGTCAAAAAGATCGCCGAGGGAGTCCTGGAAAATACTCGCTTGCGTATCACCTCGATTTCGACTCTTCTTGAGGTTCTGGTATTCCTGCATTAACCTCTCCAACTTCCGCACTCAGAAATCTAACTGGTGGGTAGGAATCCTTGCTCTAGTCCAGATGGCACAGTAGGCTCCACACGACTATGAAGCATTGAGGGAATGGTAGGTTCTGCTTCAGGTGAAAGAACTGGGACATGCGAAGTACGTCACCTCAAGTCGGAAGCCGGGCAGTTGAGAAAAACTCAATGGGACACCGTACTAACGAATATTCTGATGTACTTCATGTATTCAGTCTGTGATAGAGAAAAACCAAAGACGAAGTTTGTGCAATCTTTAAGTATGCATGAAATGGTCCAAATATAACGGAATAAAAATTACACTGTGGAGAGCACTTCCTTTGAAAATTTAAAATTAACATGCATTTTTGAACTTTAGATATATATATATATATATATAATATTTTATATATATATATATATTATATATATATAAATATATATATATATATATATATATATATATATATATATATATATATTTTATGGGTTTTGTATATATATATTATATATATATATATATATATATATATATATATATATATATAATATATATATATATTATATATATATAAAAATATATATATATATATATATATATATATATAAAATATAGGTAGTAGGTTGGTAGACAGCAACCACCCGGGGAAGTACTACCGTCCGCCAGATGACTGTGAAACAAAAACCTGTAACTGTTTTGCATGATGGTAGGATTGATGGTTTCTTTTTCTGTCTCATAAACACGCTAAGATAACAGGATATCTTGCTACTCCTACTTACACTTTGGTCACACTTCACAGACACGCACATGCATATATATATATACATACATCTAGGTTTTTCTCCTTTTTCTAAATAGCTCTTGTTCTTTTTTTTTTTCTATTGTCCATGGGGAAGTGGAAAAGAATCTTTCCTCCGTAAGCCATGCGTGTCGTATGAGGCGACTAAAATGCCGGGAGCAATGGGCTAGTAACCCCTTCTCCTGTATACAATTACTAAAAAAGAGAAGAAGAAAAAACTTTAAAAACTGGGTTGCTTAAATGTGCGTGGATGTAGTGCGGATGACAAGAAACAGATGATTGCTGATGTTATGAATGAAAAGAAGTTGGATGTCCTGGCCCTAAGCGAAACAAAGCTGAAGGGGGGTAGGAGAGTTTCAGTGGGGGGAAATAAATGGGATTAAATCTGGAGTATCTGAGAGAGTTAGAGCAAAGGAAGGGGTAGCAGTAATGTTAAATGATCAGTTATGGAAGGAGGAAAGAGAATATGAGTGTGTAAATTCAAGAATTATGTGGATTAAAGTAAAGGTTGGATGCGAGAAGTGGGTCATAATAAGCGGTGTATGCACCTGGAGAAGAGAGGAATGCAGAGGAGAGAGAGAGATTTTGGGAGATGTTAAGTGAATGTATAGGAGCCTTTGAACCAAGTGAGAGAGTAATTGTGGTAGGGGACTTGAATGCTAAAGTAGGAGAAACTTTTAGAGAGGGTGTGGTAGGTAAGTTTGGGGTGCCAGGTGTAAATGATAATGGAGCCCTTTGATTGAACGTTGTATAGAAAGGGGTTTAGTTATAGGTAATACATATTTTAAGAAAAAGAGGATAAATAAGTATACACGATATGATGTAGGGCGAAATGACAGTAGTTTGTTGGATTATGTATTGGTAGATAAAAGACTGTTGAGTAGACTTCAGGATGTACATGTTTATAGAGGGGCCACAGATATATCAGATCACTTTCTAGTTGTAGCTACACTGAGAGTAAAAGGTAGATGGGATACAAGGAGAATAGAAGCATCAGGAAGAGAGAGGTGAAGGTTTATAAACTAAAAGAGGAGGCAGTTAGGGTAAGATATAAACAGCTATTGGAGGATAGATGGGCTAATGAGAGCATAGGCAATGGGATCGAAGAGGTATGGGGTAGGTTTAAAAATGTAGTGTTAGAGTGTTCAGCAGAAGTTTGTGGTTACAGGAAAGTGGGTGTGCAGGAGGGAAGAGGAGCGATTGGTGGAATGATGATGTAAAGAGAGTAGTAAGGGAAAAAAAGTTAGCATATGAGAAGTTTTTACAAAGTAGAAGTGATGCAAGGAGGGAAGAGTATATGGAGAAAAAGAGAGAAGTTAAGAGAGTGGTGAAGCAATGTAAAAAGAGAGCAAATGAGAGAGTGGGTGAGATGTTATCAACAAATTTGTTGAAAATAAGAAAAGTTTTGGAGTGAGATTAACAAGTTAAGAAAGCCTAGAGAACAAATGGATTTGTCAGTTAAAAATAGGAGAGGAGAGTTATTAAATGGAGAGTTAGAGGTATTGGGAAGATGGAAGGAATATTTTGAGGAATTGTTAAATGTTGATGAAGATAGGGAAGCTGTGATTTCGTGTATAGGGCAAGGAGGGAATAACATCTTGTAGGAGTGAGGAAGAGCCAGTTGTGAGTGTGGGGAAGTTCGTGAGGCAGTAGGTAAAATGAAAGGGGGTAAGGCAGCCGGGATTGATGGGATAAAGTATAGAAATGTTAAAAGCAGGTGGGATTATAGTTTTTGGAGTGGTTGGTGCAATTATTTAATAAATGTATGGAAGAGGGTAAGGTACCTAGGGATTGGCAGAGAGCATGCATTGTTCCTTTGTATAAAGGCAAAGGGGATAAAGAGAGTGCAAAAATTATAGGGGGATAAGTCTGTTGAGTGTACCTGGTAAAGTGTATGGTAGAGTTATAATTGAAAGAATTAAGAGTAAGATGGAGAATAGGATAGCAGATGAACAAGGAGGCTTTAGGAAAGGTAGGGGGTGTGTGGACCAGTGTTTACAGTGAAACATATAAGTGAACAGTATTTAGATAAGGCTAAAGAGGTCTTTGTGGCATTTATGGATTTGGAAAAGGCGTATGACAGGGTGGATAGGGGGGCAATGTGGCAGATGTTGCAAGTGTATGGTGTAGGAGGTAGGTTACTGAAAGCAGTGAAGAGTTTTTACGAGGATAGTGAGGCTCAAGTTAGAGTATGTAGGAAAGAGGGAAATTTTTTCCCAGTAAAAGTAGGCCTTAGACAAGGATGTGTGATGTCACCGTGGTTGTTTAATATATTTATAGATGGGGTTGTAAGAGAAGTAAATGCGAGGTTCTTGGCAAGAGGCGTGGAGTTAAAAGATAAAGAATCATACACAAGTGGAGTTGTCACAGCTGCTCTTTGCTGATGACACTGTGCTCTTGGGAGATTCTGAAAGAAGTTGCAGAGATTGGTGGATGAATTTGGTAGGGTGTGCAAAAGAAGAAAATTAAAGGTGAATACAGGAAAGAGTAAGGTTATGAGGATAACAAAAAGATTAGGTGATGAAAGATTGAAAAATCAGATTGGAGGGAGAGAGTATGGAGGAGGTGAACGTATTCAGATATTTGGGAGTGGACGTGCCCAGCGGATGGGTCTATGAAAGATGAGGTGAATCATAGAATTGATGAGGGAAAAAGAGTGAGGGGTGCATTAGGAGTCTGTGGAGACAAAGAACTTTGTCCTTGGAGGCAAAGAGGGGAATGTATGAGAGTATGTTTTACCACGCTCTTATATGGGTGTGAAGCGGGGGTGATGAATGTTGCAGCAAGGAGAAGGCTGGAGGCAGTGGGATGTAAATGTCTGAGGGCAATGTGTGGTGTGAATATAATGCAGAGAATTCGTAGTTTGGAAGTTAGGAGGAGGGCGGGATTACCAAAACTGTTGTCCAGAGGGCTGAGGAAGGGTTTGTTGAGGTGGTTCGGACATGTAGAGAGAATGGAGCGAAACAGAATGACTTCAAGAGTGTATCAGTCTGTATGGAAGGAAGGCGGGGTAGGGGTCGGCCTAGGAAGGGTTGGGGGGAGGGGGTAAAGGGGGTTTTTTGTGTCCCGGGGGCTTGGACTTCCGCAGGCATGCGTGAGCGTTTTTGATAGGAGTGAAGGGAGACAAATGGTTTTTAATACTTGACGTGCTGTTGGAGTGTGAGCAAAGAAAACATTTATGAAGGGATTCGGGGAAACCGCAGGCCGGACTTGATCCTGGAGATGGGAAGTACAGTGCCTGCACTCTGAAGGAGGGTGTTAATGTTGCAGTTCAAAAACTGTATGTAAAGCACCCTTCTGGCAAGACAGTGATGGAGTGAATGATGGTGAAAGTTTTTCTTTTTCGGGCCACCCTGCCTTGGTGGGAATCGGCCGGTGTGATAATAAAAATATATATATATATATAAATATATATATAAATAAAATATATATATATATATATATATATATATATATATATATATATATATATAATATATATATTATATATAATATATACATATATGCCCGTGCCGAATATGTAAACTGGTCAGTTAGCAAAAAATTCATTTAAAATTAAGTCCTTTCTAAAAAAATTTGTTATACGTTTATAAACAGCAACTTTAAACACCCCTCCTTCAGAGTGTAGACACTGTACTTCCCATCTCCAGGACTCAAGTCCGGCCTGCCAGTTTCCCTGAATCCCTTCAAAATGTTACTTTGCTCAAAACTCCAACAGAAACGTCAAGTATTAAAAAAAACCCATTTGTCTCCGTCACTCCTATCAAATATGCTCAAGCACGCTTGCTGGAAGTCACAAGCCCCTCTCACACAAAACCACTTTACCCCCTCCCTCCATCCCTTCCTAGGCCGACCCAAACCCCCCCTTTCCCCCCAAACTACAGACTGATACACTCTCGAAGTCATTCTATTTTAGTCCATTTTCTCTACATGTCCAAACCACCTCAACAACCCCTCCTCAGCCCTCTGGATAATAGTTTTTGGCAATCCCCCACCTTCTCCTAATTTTCCCAAAATAACGAATTCTCTGCATTACATTCACACCACACATTGCCCTCAGACATGACATCTCCACTGCCTCCAGCCTTCTCCTCGTTTAAACATTCATCACCCATGCTTCACACCCATACAGGAGTGTTGGTACAACTATACTCTCATACATTCCTCTCCTTGCTTCCACAGACAAAGTTCTTTACCTCCACAGACTCCTAAGTACACCACTAACCCTTTTCCCCTCATCAATTCTGCGATTCACCTCATCCTTCATAGACCCATCTGCTGACGCGTCCACTCCTAAATATCTGAATGCATTCACCTCCTCCATACTCTCTCCCTCCAATCTGGTATCCAGTCTTTCGTCACCTAATCTTTTTGTTATCCTCATAACCTTACTCTTTCCTATATTCACTTTTAATTTTCTTCTTTTACATACCCTACCAAATTCATCCACCAACCTCTGCAACTTCTCTTCAGAATCTCCCAAAAGCACAGTGTCATCAGCAAAGAGCAACTGTGACAACTCCCACTTTGTATTTGATTCTTCATCTTTTAACTCCACACCTCTTGCCAAGATCCTCGCATCCACATCTATTACAACCTGATCTATAAATATATTGAACAACCACGGTGACATCACACATCCTTGTCTAAGGCCTAATTTTACTTTGAAATAATCTCCCTCTCTCCTACACACTCTAACCTGAGCCTCACTATCCTCGTAAAAACTCTTCACTGCTTTCAGTAACCTACCTCCTATACAATACACCTGCAACATCTGCCACATTGGCCCCCCTATCCACCCTGTCATATGCCTTTTCCAAATCCATAAATGCCACGAAAACCTCTGTAGCCTTATCTAAATACTGCTCACCTATATGTTTCACTGTAAATCCTTGGTCTACACACCCCCTACCCTTCCTAAAGCCTCATTGTTCATCTACTATCCTATTCTCTGTCTTACTCTTAGTTCTTTCAATAATAACTCTACCATTCACTTTACCAGGTATACTCAACAGACTTATTCCACTATAATTTTTGCACTCTCTTGTATCGCCTTTTCCTTTATACAAAGGAACTATGCATGCTCTCTGCCAATCCCTGGGCACCTTACCCTCTACCATACGTTTATTAAATAATTGCACCAACCACTCCAAAACTATATCCCCACCTGTTTTTAACATTTCTATCTTTATCCCATCAATCCCAGCTGCCTTACCCCTTTTATTCTACCCACTGCCTCACAAACTTCCCCCACATTCACAACCGGCTCTTCCTTACTCCTACAAGATGTTATTCCTCCTTGCCCTATACACGAAATCACAGCTTCCCTATCTTCATCAGCATTTAACAATTCCTCAAAATATTCTCTTATTTTTAACAAAATTTGTTGATAACATCTCACCCACTCTCTCATTTGCTCTATTTTTACAATTCTTCACCACTCTCTTAACCCTCTCTTTTTCTCTCCATATACTCTTCCCTCCTTGCATCACTTCTACTTTGTAAAAACCTCTCATATGCTAACTTTTTTTCCCTTACTACTCTCTTTACATCATCATTCCACCAATCACTTTTCTTCCCTCCCGCACCCACTTTCCTGTAACCACAAACTT
Organism: Cherax quadricarinatus; assembly: GCF_026875155.1. Taxonomy (NCBI): domain Eukaryota; kingdom Metazoa; phylum Arthropoda; class Malacostraca; order Decapoda; family Parastacidae; genus Cherax; species Cherax quadricarinatus. Next base: position 86,932 of record NW_026479326.1, on the reverse strand, counting down.
CTGCTGAACTCTCTAACACTACATTCTTAAATCTACCCCATACATCTTCAACCCCATTGCCTATAATCTCACTAGCCCCTCTATCCTCCAATAGTTGTTCATATCTTACCCTAACTGCTTCCTCTTTTAGTTTATACACCTTCACCTCTCTCTTAGTTGCTGCTTCTATTCTCCTTGTATCCCATCTACCTTTTACTCTCAGTGTAGCTACAACTAAAAAGTGATCTGATATATCTGTGGCCCCTCTATAAACATGTACATCCTGAAGTCTACTCAACAGTCTTTTATCTACCAATACATAGTCCAACAAACTACTGTCATTATACCCTACATCATACCTTGTATACTTATTTATCCTCTTATTCTCAAAATATGTATTACTTATAACTAAACCCCTTTCTACACAAAGTTCAATCAAAGGGCTCCCATTATCATTTATACCTGGCATTCCAAAACTTACCTACCACACCCTTTCTAAATGTTTCTCCTACTTTAGCATTTAGGTCCCCTACCACAATTACTCTCTCACTTGGTTCAAAGGTTCCTATACATTTGCTTAACATCTCCTAAAATCTCTCTTTCCCTCCTCTACACTCCTTTCTTCTCCAGGTGCATACACACTTATTATAACCCTCTTTTCACATCCGACTCTCATTTTAATCCACATAATCCTTGAATTTACACATTTATATTACTCCTTCTCCTTCCTTAACTGGTCCTTCAACATTATTGCTACCCCTTCCTTAGCTCTAACTCTCTCAGCTGCTCGTGACTTAATCTCATTTACCATTCGTCACTCAACCCTTGGGACTAGTGGACGTGTGCTGAGCTTGCCCCCTGCTGTCAGCTGGTGACAACTTGATTTTCGCAAAATGGCGCAGCAGGGTAGACGCCGGGTTAACACTGTCTTCATTGAAGTGGTTCATGGGGCTGTGTATGCCCACTCGGCTCAGGTTTTACTGCCTGCCATCATCAGGGACACATACGGCATAGCAAATGAAGGCTGTATGGTGTGGCTTCGAACGGGGCATACCGGATCTTTGTGAAGGTTATCAGTGCTAGTGTATATGAAGACAGTTGCCAGATTTCAGGATCTCTGTGTGCCGGTAAATCCTGCTGTGATGGTGAGGCTCCATGATGTGTCCCACTACTACACGTGGATGATGATCTGGAATGTACCTTTCAAGGCTGATGAGGTAGACCTGCGTGCCGTGTTTGAAAAGTATGGGACAGTTCACATGGCGACATTGGGGAAGTGGAAGGAAGGATCATATGCTGGGATGCCTGAGGGAAGTTTCTCTTTGAAAATGGCATTAAGGCATCCCATTCCTTCCTATGTTTACCTTGACGACTTCAGGACACAAGTGATGGTGACCTACACTGGGCAACGACGTACTTGTCGCTTGTGCGGCGCCTATGACCGCATTGCTGTGCAGTGTGTTCAACGGCAGGGTTCACAGGCAGATGGTCAATGTAAGGAGGCACTGGAGGAACAGGAGACGATGGAGGAAACACGACCGGAGATGCCTACTTTGCACAAGGCTTGAAATGTGGAGGTCGACGAGGCTTAATTGATCGGGGGAGAGTGTGTAATGCTTCCGGGGGAGCCGAGCTCTTCCGGGCAGGCACTGTAGACTGTAAGTGGTGCCGCTTGGTGAGGACAGGGACGTGGAGGCCACCATTGACACAGTGCTCCACGACCTGTTAGGAACCCCAGGTGAGGTCTCCGCTGAGGGGCTTGTGGATGCCCTGGAGTCTGCAGTGCTTCCAGGTGTTGTGGGGGCATGTCAGAGGCAAAAGTTGACGCTGATTTGTAAATTGGTACTGTGGTAGCAGAAGTGCATGAGGATGGCTTCCGGGTGGATGCTGAGAGGAAGGCTCGAGGGTCGTGGAAGAGAGTGGCCATGCTCTTGGATATAGACGATGTGCTCACTCTGGCACAGCATTCATGTAAAAAGATTTGGGCGGATGTGGAGGAGCATGGACCTGGAGGGTCCAGGGGCAAGAGACCTGTGAAAGGAGGTCCCAGAGGGGCATATGAGGACCAAGGAAGTATTAGGAGGAAGGGGGAAAAGGGTGTAGCAGTGCGTAAAGGCAAACCTTCGACGGCTTCAAGAGTCTCACTATAAATATTAATGGACTGATAAATGATAGGAAGTGTACATAGTTTCATGAGCTTCTCATTAGGTATGGTGTAGATGTTGTGTTTGTACAAGAGCACAATCAAAAGCTGGGTTATATGTTGGTGATTGAGGGGTACACTGTATATGCGGCACACTCACCGAGATTGAAAGGAGTGGCTATTTTGATGAGGGATGCTAGCCTGTTTACTGTACATTATTGTGAGGAGGGTGGGGAGGGGAAGGTTATAAGAGTGGATGGGATGTGGGGAATGGAAAAGATAACCTTTGTGTGTGTTTATGGTCCCGTGGAGGGGGTATATCACCTGAGGTCGCTTCCGGCGGTAGCTGTGGTGGGAGGTGACTGGAATTGTGTGATACGTCGTAGGAATGTGGAACCTAGGGGGGCGGGATATTGTTCTGGCATTTTGAGGGAGACGTTAACCGGAGTGGAGTTGGTGGATGTGGGGGGTGCGGTGTGGGAGGTGGAGCACACCTTTGTGAGGCAGGGGTATGCAGCAAGGCTGGACAGACTATACGTAACGAGAAAAGCAATGGTTCAGTGAGAAAATATCTTGGATGTGTTTTTTTTCAGATCACAGAGGAGTTTTTGTGGAACTGAGATGGGAGGGATGGCCGAACAGGTATAAGAGCTATTGGAAATTGAATGTTTGGTTACTTCAAGATGTCGAGGAGAGGGTCTTATTTGCACGTTTGCGGGAAAGTTTGTAGGATGGGGCACACGTGAAGGGGGATGTGATGAGTTGGTGGGATACAACAGCAAAGATAAGGATTCAAGAATTCTATGTTTGCCATGGGAGGCATGGGAACCAGCTGGCTTATGGGCTTATTAGGTATCTTAAGGGGCAGTTAAGGGAGTATTATGAGAGAGGAAGGGGGGAACCCCAGGGACAGATTGAAGGATAGACTCAAGGAATTGCAAAATGAACGGTTTGATGTGGTAAGGGTTTTATGGGGGTTAGAGGAGGTGATATGGGGCGATAGGCCGTTGGCATGTGTCCTGCGAGGGCAGGCACGTCGGCGTGTTTCTATGGAAATGGTAGGAATGCGGGTCCACGAGGACATGGAGGGGTATAGGGAGGGGCAAGAGCTGGTTACAATGGAAGGGATGGGAGGTATGTTGATGCTTAGCATAGTGCATATATGAGAAGTACAGGTGTGAGTGAGGGGGCGTTAAGGGAGACGGGAGATTGGGTGCAGTGTGTGCTTGACAGGGACGACAGGGAACAGTTACAGGGGACTATCGTTGAGGAGGAGGTGTGTACAACATTAATTGGTATGAGTCGGGGTAAGGCGCCGGGGATAGAGGGGCTGCCTGCCAACTTTTATATAGAGCATTGGGATGTATTGAAGAACTTTTTGGTGAAATTGTTTAATGTCATGAAAGAGCGGGGTGAGTTGGGGGAATTGCAAGTGACAGCGATTGTAGTTTTGGTACCAAAGGGTGATAGTCAGTAAACGGTGAGGGATTATCGAATGATATCACTCATGTGTGTAGACTACAAACTCTTTGCAAAAATTTTGGGGAACCTTATTAAGAGGGTCATTGGAAAGGTTATAGTAGGGGGCCAGTATGGGATACCGCGGAGATCAATGTACGAGGGGCATGGGGTTATCAGAAGGCTTATTGATTGTCTGCATGAGGAGGAAGGAGGGGTATTAGCACTGGATTGGAGGGGGGGCATATGATAGTGTCGAGAGGTATGGTTTGTGGAGAATCATGAGGTGGCAGGGGTTTGGGGAGGACATAGTGAGATGGGTGTGTACTTTATATCAGGGAGACAGAATGTGTGTGCAGATTAATGGGAGGGTGGGGTCGCATGTGCGAATGGGCAGGGGAGTGAGACAAGGTTGCCTGCTGTCACAAATACTATTTGCATGTTTACAGAACCCTTTTTACAGGGAAGTGGAATGGTGCATACGGGAGGGAGTAAGGGATGATCTAAGTTGTAGGAGACCTGGTATCATAGGTTTTCGGGGCAGCAACAGGTATGGCAGTGAATGTGGATGAATCAAAGCTCATGAGATTAGGGGTATGGAATGGGTGGGAGGGTGAGGGTGAGGGGGCGAGGTGGTGTGTTGTTGATTGGCTGAAGATTTGTGGTGTGGTGTGTATGGGCGATGCATGGATGGCAAGGGAGGTTAATTCAAAGAGTGTAGTTGATAGAGTGCTAGGAAGATTGACTGGGTTGCAGCCGACACATCTTACACTACACCAGAGGGTCATTGTGGTCAATGTGCATTGCATCTATTTAGTAAAATATGGCATGTTGCAGCATTGTACCCTTTGGTGTATGGGGATGTTCGAAGATTGTTGGGTAAGGTTTTCCATTTTATTTGGGGCTTGGGATGCGATTGGTTAAGAAGGGGGTGGTAACACTTCTGATGGCCAAGGGAGGGCTGGGGCTAATTCACTTGGAACGAAGGTTGAAGAGCGTATATGTGAAGCACGGGTTCCTGCAGGTGCATGGGGAGGGGCTGTGGAGGGTTGAGGATTGTGCAGAAAGAGATTCGAAGATGGTGGAGGGGACGGGATTTGCGAGATTGTGAGGAGTTGTTGCGTGTATTAATGCTCGTCAGAGATCTGAAGAACATGCAGGTAGGGTCCACAGAGAGGAAGCTATGGCCTAGGGAGGCAATGGCTGTGGAAGGAGCGTACCCGATGTAAGCATGGGAAGACATTTGGGGTCTGTTAAAAGGGTTGCATATCCGCCATGTGTGAGGGAAGTAATGTTTAGGCTTCTCCACCGAATCTTGCCGTCAGGGGTAGTTTTACGTAATAGATGAGTAAGGGAGGGTTGGGTGTGTCAAGATTGTGGGGAAGATGAGTCGGCTTTTGCGAATGCTTAGGGGTTGTGAGGGAAGGATTTTGGAAAGTGATTCAGTATTGGGGGAGGGTTGTCGGTTTTGAGAGCACTCAGTTTAGATGTAGGTGGTGTAGAGTTGGAAGTTCAAAGGGCAGTGGCTTACTTAGTAGTTGGTTTTGTCTTTATATCATGGGCAATGAGCGATAAAGGGGTGGGGGAACATAGAATGGCCCTAGCTGCAACTTTTTATAGGACAGAGTCGCAACAGGGAAATATATGGGGGAAGGGGTGGGAGAGGGATTTTCAGGAGGGCTATAGAGATTTCCAATTGAGAAATTTATGGGTTTTATAGATTGTCAGGGGTATGAATGGGTTGGCCTCCCCCGGGGGGGATATTGCGTTTTGGGGTGTGTCACAGAGGTTTGACTGTTTGCGTGTGGGATTGTGAGTTAGAAGGGTTTTGGGAGAGGTGGGTTTTGAGTGTGGTGTATTAATATGTGTCATAAATGACTACCTCACTTGCAACTACCCGAACACACTGTTCCTAGCTCCGACTAACCCATACGAAGTCTCCCTTATTATCAACGCACTGAAAAACAAGGCAGGAGATTTAAATACCTTACCACCCTTTATATACAAAAAAGCGTCACAAGTACTATCACCAATCACTGCAACACTCTTTAACAAATCCATTGAATCCTCCACCTTCCCTACAGTTCTCAAAATAGCAAGGGTCACCCTGATCCATAAAGGAGGAGACCAAACAGAGATGAATAACTATAGGCCAAAAACCAATTTAAAACCCTCTCCAAAAATCTTCGAAAAATTAATTCATAAACGAATCTACTCCTACCTCATCTCCCATAACCTTCTCAACCCCTGCCAATTTGGATTCAGGCCTAATAAAAATACTAATGATGCTAATAACACATGCTAGAACATATAACACTGCAATAGAGAAAAAAGAAGTCCCACTGGGGATCTTCTTTGACTTACGAAAAAGCTTTGATACAGTTGACCATGACTTGCTCCACGTAAAATTGTCACACTATGGTATTAGAGGGCACTTTTCCCCCAACTACCTCAAGTCTTACCTCAGCAACAGAAGCCCAATAAGTGTACGCAAATGGGGCAAGCCTCTTCCGCACAACCAATTTCAGTTGGTGTCCCATAGGGAAGTGCCTTGGCCCTCTTCTTTTTCTCCTATACATAAATGACCTACCAAATGCTTCGCAATTAATCAAACCCACACTTTTTGCAGATGACACCACATAAAGTCTTCCCCTCCACCGAGCCCATCACGCTAGCCAATACTGTAAAACAAACCGAATTACAGAAAATAACTACCGGATGAGGACTAACAAACTTACACTAAACATTGACAAAACCTACTTCAAATTTAGTTTGGTAGCAGAGCTACCCGATGTACCTCTTTAAAATAACGAAAACGGATCACCCTTTTCACAAAGCTAACAGGGGGAAAATTCTTAGGAATCCACCTCGATAATAGACTCAAATTTCATACACTATACAACAAATTTCTAAGAAAATTTCCAAGACTGTAGGCATACTATCGAAGATACGGTACTATGTTCCACATCAGCCCTCCTGGCCCTTACCACTCTCTTATTTACCCCTATCTTACCTATGGAATTGTGCATGGGGCTCAACAACAACTAACCATCTCAGACCACTAATTACCCAACAAAAGGCTGCAGTTAGAATGATAACAAATTCTCACTACAGGCAGCAACCCCCCCACCAATATCAAAACACTCACCATACTCACCATACAAAAAATCCAACTCATTATTGCACTTATTACATACATAGAACACTTAACTCTGATATTAAAACCCTCCCCTCAAACATCTCCTTGCCATCCTCAACAGAACCACATGACCATAATACAAGGCACAGATCACTCTTGATTTTTCCTCGTGTCCATCTCACGCTATGCAAAAACTCAATGCACATAAAAGGCCCTAAAATCTGGAATTCATTACCTGTAAATATAAAAGAAACACTACCTGTTTATAAATTCAAGTCTCTTCTCAAAGTTCACATCACTCACTCAAAACCAAATAAATACGAATAACTGAAAACCCTATAAATTGTATATCCTAAATGTTACTCACAATTATATCACCACAAATGTAAAACCTAACTTTGTTATTTTTTTTTAAATACACAAACCCAACAGAATACTCCATTCCTAACTGAATGAACAACAATGCAAGCAACCATATGACCTGTCTTTGTAAAACTCATTTGTATTTTAAGTTATCGTTTACAATAATGTCTTATTCACTGATTTCATCATTGCTTAGTTAATCTTTAAATTAAATTTTTTAAACCAGCCCGTAATGCATCTATAAGTGGCTTGGCATGCTGCTCTTACCCTGTATTTTTTGTACCTCTGTTTGTATGCTAAAATTTCTAAATAAATAAATAAATAAATAAATAAGCTTCTCATATAGTATTACTGTTTATTGTTGGTGATGCTCTGATATATAGTTTTGTATTTAATGTGTGTGGCACTATTGCTTGAAGAGGTACTGTCACTGCAATCTGGATGTTTTATCCTGTTTGTTACATGTACTTGCTTCAACATTTGTTTTTGGGTGCTTTGCACTGAATGGTGTGAGGCCTGAGGTTTTGAACGGTGTTCAGAGAGATGATGTGATATATTTTTGTATTTAATGTGTGTGGCATTATTGTTTGTCACTAGTGATCTGCATGTCTTAGCCTGTTTGGCCTGAGAGTTTGAACAGTGTTCAGAGAGATGATGTGTTGTACTTTTTATTTCATGTGTGTGGCATTATTGCTTGAAGTGGCACAGTCACTAGATAACTGCATGTTTTGGCCTGTTTGTCCTGAGAGCTTGAATAGTGTTCAGTGAGATGTTCTGATATAACTTTGTAATTAAGGTGTGTTGCGTTATTGCTTGAGGCGGTACTGTCACTATATATCTGCATGTCTTAGCATGTTTGTTAAACGTATTTGATCAATACCTGTTATGTGTGTTTGCAATGAATTATTGCTTGAAGTGGTATTGGAAATATATATTTACATGTCATATCCTGTTGATTAAATGTACTTGTTTAATAAATATTTTGTGTGCTTTGCATTGTAATGGTTTTTTTATTGATCTATAGGTACATAGCCTGTAGTGATGTTAGTGAGCCTTTGTTGGTCCGTATATGTTTATGTGCTCAGGATTTTGGGCAAATACCCATTATTATAATAGCATATGTGTCTGTTAGGTTGTGAATAGCAGGGGGAGGGGAGGATAAGCACCGAGTGGGAGGGGGAATTTTTACAGGATCCCTTGACGTAAATTGGGAAATACTTATGTTGGTGCCATGTATTTCATGATAGTGTCACGAAATTCTTTGTGGTCGGAGGTACGCTATGACTGTACTGCGGCCTCTATGTGCATACGCCCTATCGGGATGTACATGATATCAGATTTGTTTATATATATGTAATTCTATTGGGTGGATCCAACAGGTTTGATGAAATGAATGTAAGATTTGGTACAGTTCATGGGAACGGGGAAGAGGGGGGGGAGGATCCACACGTAGTTGTGAGTGTGGTGTTCTACTTGAAGATGGTAGGGTAGTATTAATACTATAGGTTGTCATGTGTTTCTATATATTTATTTCATCAAATGTCACGTATTTAAATAAAATATAAAAAAACAAAAAAAATATTTCTCCCCACTGAAACTCACCAACCACCTTCAGCTTTGTTTCGCTTAGGACCAAGACATCCAACTTCTTTTCATTCATAACATCTGCAATCATCTCTTTTTTATCATTCGCACTACATCCACGCTTATTCAGCCAGAAGAGTGTTGCTATTTCAGCCAAAATCGTGTTTTACCTATTCGACATGACATTATATATATATATATATATATATATTATATTATATATATATATATATATATATATATATATATACCTAAGGACACACGATGGTGTACATCGTGTGTCCTTGGGTAAGGAGTACATCATCCAGTTCCACTGGATGCGCTACTCTTAAGGATCATATGGTCCAGTGGATTAGGGCATCATGTGTTTTCGCCCACCATGAGGCAGGCCAAAGCAGCATGGGTTCGAGTCCTTGGCTAGTGCAGTGTTGTTTTTATATATATATATATATATATATATATATATATATATATATATATATATATATATATATATATACACTTAACAATTCGCAAACAGGCGAAATTATTTACAAACATTTTCTCTACGTCCACAGCAGGACTCGAACCTGCTAACTCTGTATCAGAGACCACAGTGCTTTACCACGGAGCTAGACAAAAGGTAAGGATGGGCGCTTAGCCGATGCTAAGCGATGTTACCCTATACCCTCGGGCACCATACCCCCGGGCACTATACCCCCGGGCACAATACCCCCGGGCACCAAGCTCGTTTTGAAAGTTATTTCATCGATCCTGCCACATGCAG